>ML825591.1:9405-38255 GCA_009831015.1 Picea engelmannii | reverse complement strand
TAATGGAGGTTGTTGGTTTTCTATCTAATTTTATACCTTTAACATGATTGACCCAGGGTTCAAGTGTACTGGGGTTCCAATAAAGCCTCTAAAACTATTATCCCTCTTGGTAAACCAGAAGGCAACGCAGTACACAAGGTGCATTGTGGAATCTCACCCGAGATATTCTTAATGGGTGACTGCAATACTTAGGTGTTTTCAGTCCAGGATTGGGTGGGGATCTGAGAAGTAGGCGTTGAAAGTTCTATTTAACTTATTAAAGAAATATATTGTCATCCATGATTATGCATGTAATATAATCAATTCTTCCATTCATTATGATAATATCTAGTCATAAATAGTAAAATAAACGCAAGAATTCAATAACATAACACAAGTTTTACCATGGTTCACCCCCCCTAGGCTACATCCACAAAGATATGGATATTAAGCTCTTATATTATAGAAGTTACAAAACTACAGTGCTTCGTGCTTTACAACTCATCCTTAGTCAGGTCAAGATCTATGTCGAGGTGGACTAGATCGCACCAGGATCCTCAGCCTATTATCTAACCCTTGAGATATCTCATCCTTACTCCTCTATAGCTCAACAACTTACAAGCAGGTATCGGATTACAATATTGTTTCTCCAAAACTACTCGCTAAAGGTCTCTCTATCTCCGTGCCATAGAATCTCTAAACCTTACTCTATATCTCTCTATGAGACCTAGGTATCTATATTTATATGTTTCTGGCTCATCAGCCATTACAATGTATTACAAAAAGCCTAACCCTAATGTTGTTAGGTATTCCATGCATGCGTGCATGCTGCTCTTCCTTCCATTTGTTGCTTTCCTCGTGCATGGCTTCCTTCCCAAAATAGTCTTTCTTTCTACTTTGGCCTACTTCCAATAGGCCCCCAACACTAACATGTGGCTCATCCCGAGACACCTAAACTCTGTGTGCTTCGTTGATCTCCCTAGTGATCGCTTAGAACTTCTCCATGAGCTTTGTTTCTTGCGTTTGGGCCTACGCAGTATTCTCCTTGAGTGCATCCAATGCCTGCACTACAATCTTGTCCTTGACCAACCTTGCACATTTTACCTAGGTTTGTGCAATATATGTTTTGGCTTCCTCTGTCTGTGAAATGACCTTTGTTGCTCACTCCTGGAGCGATTCCATTTGAGCCCGGTGCTCCTTTTTCTGCGTTTGCACAATTATGAGTTCTTCCTGCACTTTCTTCATGTCTTGTACCCTATGATGCACTCCATGATCGACATTGTCTTCTGCCTCTGCTTAATGTCTTGGATGGTTGCACTTATCCTTTCTCCTTCCTGGTCCCACTGCTAGATCTATTGATCCTCTTCTAGCTTCATCCATATATGTGCTTCTTTCTCGAGCAAGTCATCTATCACGTGGACTTGTCGTTCTATCACTTGTATCTGTGTTTTGGCCTCCTATTTCCTTTGCTCCCTCACCTACGGTGGAGTGGTATGTGTGATATTCTCCTAAAGATTCTGTGCAGTGCTATATTCTTGTGGCACAGTCCCTGTGCTTAAGTACTAGATGATGTCTGCAAAATATTCATCGGCGATCTAAATTGAAAATAATTCTGTGTCCGAAAAGTTGTCCTCTAAATTTGTATGTTCCTCTCCATTTGTGATCCTTGATAGGTGATCAGGTCCTGCATTCAGCTGACCTAGTTTCACTATGAATTCAAAGTCAAATTCTTGAAATAGTAGTAACCATCGACATATTCTCCCCCCCAACACTAGTTTGTTGACTAGGTACTTAAGGGTTGAGTGATCTGTGAACATATTAAAATGTTTTCCGAGTAAGTAATGTCTGAAATTATGCAGTGCATAGGCCATAGATAGGCCTTCCCTCTCTGTAGTGTAGTAGTTATGCTCTGATTCTGATAGTTTTCTGCTAGCAAATTCTATAGGATGATCCAATTCTCCTATCCCTGGCTGCACCAAAATAGCTCCAAGTTCTATGGCTAATACATCTACATTTACGTGGAATGTCTTCTCCCAGTCTAGAAATACTAGTATTGTCACGGTGACCATTTTTTCTTTCAGTGTATCTAGACCATGTTGACAATCTTCGTTCCACTGAAACTTTGTATCTTTCCTTAATAGTTTCTCCATTGGTGTAGTGATCTGCGTGTACCCTTTGATAATTTTTCTGTAGTATTGTGTGTGTCCCAATGTTTCTCTTAGTTGATAGACTTTTTTTGGCGGTGGTAGGTTAACGATTACTGCAATTTTGGCAGTGTCTACTAGTAAACCTTGCTTGCATACTATATGTCCCAATAGTATCCCAAACGGTGTTCTGAAGATACACTTATTGATGTTTATTGATATCTGGCACTGCCTGCATCTTTCTAACATTAGCTGCAAGACCTCTACATGGTCTTTCAACAAACTATAGACGATCTAATCATCCAATTATACTTCTAGACACTAGTGGATAAATTCTTTAAATTTTGCTATGACTACTCTGGAAAATATTGCTGGTGAATTATTTAGTCCAAATGACATGACTGTGTACTGGTAGGATCCCCATTCCATAGAAAAATTGGTATTGTATCTATCATCCGGTGCTATATTGATCTGATGGTGACCCGAAAATACGTCAGTGAATGAATACAATTCTTGTCCTCCTACGTTCTCCAACACTTCATTTGTGAAGGGTGTAGGGAATGGTTCATATAATCATGCATCATTCAAATTCCTCAAATCGACGCATATTCTTATCCCACCTTGTTGTTTCTCCTGAACTACCATTAGGATTATCCATTCTGATTCTTCCACAGGTTCTATGATTTTGGCTACAAGCATTCTATCGATCTCAGCTTTAAATTTATGCTTATAGATCAGATTTAGTCTATATGGTCATTGTCTGATCAGTCTTGCCTCAGCTCTGAGTGGTATCTTCATTTCTCCTAGCTCTGTCGCTATGACTTTCATTTCTGTAAATGTTGTGGGGAACAGTTCATTGTACTCCCGCAGTAACTTTGTTATACTTTCTACTGTCTTCTCATCCCAGTAGTCTCCAATGTTGGCCATTTTGGGATTGTCCACTGTCCCAATGTTTACTTTCTTCGCCTTGTTCGACACAACAATTACTTTAGATTATAGAGGTGTACCTTCCACTTCTCTTTCGCCTTCCGCTTCCTTGATCTGAATATCGTGTGGATCATCCTCATCTGGTGCTTCTTCCTGCACATGGTAGCATGGCAACATTTCTTTCATTGTTTGTATGTTTCATTGTTGTTCCTCTGTTATGAGTTCGAATTGTGGTTCCTTGATGAATATCACCCCTCTTATCTTCTTAAGTGTTGCATCTATGCTGGGGTTCTCATGTTCGAATGAGAAAGTGATTGTAAAATTTTGTTGTAGTACTTTCCATCTCGCAGTTCCTCTTTGCAATTCTTGGTCTGTATACCATTTTGTTGGTATGCCTTCTAAGGTATGTACGAAATGATGAGGCCATTCCTTTAGGGGTGTCATTTTCCACAACGCTCTACACTTCTCCAAGTGTTCCTCAGGTGCCCCCTGTAAATCATACTTCTATTGTTGGTTGTTTCTGTGTTCTGCACCAAACCTTATGCGCAATAACCGCTTTAATTGGTACCAATCCTTGATTGTCTCTTTGTGTGTGCCCCACCATCTTACAAGTGTGACCTTGAGTGCTATATCTAGTGCTATGAGTCTCTGGTTTTATAACACTTCATCTTCATGCTGTGTCAAGAATGCTTCTAGGTCATTTACCCCATGGAAACTGGGTGGTTCCCTTATATCCGTACCTACCCATCTTACTGCATGGTCTATTCTTGTGCATCTTCTTGTGGAGACTTTGTGTAGCCTCTGTTGCCAATTCTCTAAACCTGTATCTGAGTTTGTCGCACATGAAGTAATTATCTTCCAACTGAGTATCCCATATGCAATTGGGTTTATGTAATCCTCATCTCATGTAGTTTTTCTGTACCACTGGATGATTTCCTCCAACTCCAATCAAGTAGGCTCTACAAACCTCTCCCCTTCTAATGGGTCTAATGGAGCAATGACCCTGTATTCTCCTGACTCGAATGTCATTTTGCGTGTCTTTAAATTGATTATGGCCTGGTTATCAAACTCCCAATCCAAGTCGAGCAATGATGGATATGGTGTTGTGTCGTCCACTATCTCTATTACTTCAAAGTCTACTTTAGTGCACACTCCATCCAGATCTACTATCACTCCTTTTAGTCCGCCAATTGGGAGAACTCTGTGTTGGTTTTCCAGTTTCAGCTGGACGGGTGAATATCCTAATGTGGGCTCTCCCATACATTTCCATGTCTTCTTGGGTAATACATTGACTTCATATCCTAGATCCAGTATGATATCTCCCATGTTGAAATATCCTATGTTGGCATTCATATTGAACTCCCTACGTGTTCTTCTCCTTGTATGTAGGTGATTGAATGCCTTTTGTTCTAGTTTTTTGTTTGTCTCTATGCTACATTTTTCTAATATATTTTGTACTATTTTGACAAAGGATGGATCATTCAATAGTTTTACACATGATTTCAAAAATCCTTTGATTGCACTTACTTGTCCCAGGTGTTGCATTTATTTGGTATGATCCAACGATGGAGGCATCTCATACTTTGGTACTTCCTTGTTCTGTTGCGCAGTTGAAGTCGATGCAGTGTCTTGATTCAGAATTTCTTGTCTAGCTTGCTTAAATGTTTCCTTCTTGTTCTATGCATTGAACTGCTTCCTTGGTTCAACATTCTTCTTCACCCACTGGTGTTGCAATGGCTCTTGTCAGACTGTGTCATTTCCTGTTTTAGCTCCTCCCTGGGTAACTATGTTGATGTTCCATCCTTCATCCCCTGCTTTGGCTGAAATCCATTGAACATTTTGGTTGTTTTGATTCCTCTTTTCCTAGATATTCCCTAGTAACATAGGACATTATTCCGTGTCATGATCCGATGCGCAACAATACATACAAGTCACTGGTGAAAGTGGGGATTCTCTTGCATAGTGTCAGCCTGGTTGTGACAATTGTGAAATACCATTGGTCCTATGCCTCTTCCAAATCCTCCTCTAGCTCGTCCTTCACCTCTATAGCCAGCTCGATCTCCTCGTGGCACATTATACTGAGGTGCCTGATTGTACTACGCGGTATTGTATTGAGGTTGCACTATGTTGTACTATGGTTGTGCGATATTATATGGTTGTTGCGCAGTATTATACTACGATTGCGCAATGTTGTACGAGGTTGGTACTTGTTTAAACTGAGGTGATTTTTGCCCAGTCATAATTTATGCCTGCACCCTATATGCATCTGATGTTCTCTCTCTCATCAAGTCCATAGTTATATAGTCTTTGTCGTTGCAGCCCATTGACTTTAAAAAGTTGCAATATGAACTCTTTGGGACTGTCTGGTACTTCTGCATCATTGGGCAGAGATATGGATCGTGGCCTAGTTTCTTACAGATTTAGCACCATAGTCCTCTTATTGGTAATGGATTTGGCATTCCTTCTGCCATGTACTGTGTGAATGTTGGACATTCATTTTTATGGTGTCCTTTTGTCCTACATGTGGTACACCAAATGAATTCTTGTTTGTCCTTAATTTTATTCTGGTTTAGCTGGAACATCAAGTTCTTCAAATCTTCCTTAAGCTCTTCGATGGCTGGATCCGTCTGTTGATATTGGTTTTCTTCAATTGTAGGGCTGCCTGCAAAGCCTCTTCTTGTGTCTGAAACTTCTGTTGTCACAGTGGATACTTCAAGTGTGGTAGTAGTGAATTGACGAACAGGTGCCTGTGTTGCATATCTGTCATGAGGTACTTCAACTTTCCTTTCAATCGCATGAATCTCTAATTCAATCTCCCATACAGATTCTCCTAGTTTCTATCTAATTTATATCATCTTGTTCATGTATTGATCCTCTTAACTTGGCTTCTTAAACTCATTTATCATCAATTTATTGATGTCTGAAATCATTCTAGTTGTCCTTGGGGGATTGTTTGTAGATAAACTCATATACCAATCCAGTGCATGATCCCTTAGTGTAATAACTAGTTGTGCAAGTTTAGTGTCCTTGTTTGTGATCTGTTTTTCTTCCCATATATTCTCACAGATAAACACGTGTTTTTTTGGGTCCTCCGATGCTTCTCCTTTGAATTTTGGTAACATGATGGTGGGATTGTGTCTGACTATTCTGAATGCTAAACTACTACCTCCATGCAATGTATACACTTGACTAGTGCTTTCTGAACTGGCTCCCCCAGTTGTTGTTCCTTGTGTAGATGTACTTCTTGTTGTCTTACTTCACCCAAATTTTGGTTGTCTAAACGGTGGTGTTCTTTTTGGTGTGTTAGTCACACATGCATTTATGGGTTCCACACTAACATTAATATGGATAGGATTTCTACTATCTCTTCCCTCTCTTGGACCTCTCTTCTTCCTCTCATACATTGCACGCAGGATTTCCTCAATCTTCTCCATGACCCAGAGATCCTCTACCTCTTCTTCATCACTTTCAAAGCCTTCCCTCACAGCTACGACTCTCTTCTTGGTGTTCACCTTATATTGGTAGGGTATTCCACCTCACGTCTTTCCAGCTATCTCCATGATCCACTTGACCTGGTCATATTCCATCATGATAGGGTCCAAGAGTTCCTCCTTATTTCCTTTATCCACTTCTCCTTCCATTTCTCCTCTTTCTGTCAGTGCTTCCCCTCTTCCCCCATGCATGCAGGGAAGTTTAGCTATATGCCTCCATTGTCATTACACATTTTTTATATAGAAATATTTTTATAGAAGTATACATCAATATAATATACCTTCCTCAAGGTCCTCGTAGAAACTCTTTCTTTGTTGTGTTGTACGACTTCATTGTATCTACTACAAATTTTGTTATAAAGCATGCTACAATACTGTTGAGCAAAAAATCTACTACGTGAGTGAATGTTTTATTCACCTGTTGTAACTGCTCAATCTAGACAAGGGTCCACTCTAACTGTCAGATCTAGTTTTTTGCATGGTTATCCTTCAACCTTAATATCCACTCCTTCAATAAGTGTGGAAAATAACAGAAAAATACATCATGCAAATCAATAAACACATACTTTTCAAGATATTTGTGTGGTGTTTCTCTAGGGTTTATGTTATCTTTTTGTGCAAACTCTATCTCCTTTGTCTTCAACCAGCTTTCGATCTCTACTTTTGTGGGATTCCACAGTCTTAACATCCCTCTCTAGTGATGCATTCTCACCTTCTTGTTGTCCGATTCGGTGCTCTCTTGACCCGCCTTCTACAGATCTTACCCTCTTTTAACAGATCCCATCTACTCAATCCTTATACTGTTCCAACCAGAAACATAACCATTTTTTGGTTTGCTATCTGAGTTTATACCTTTAACATGATTGACCTAGGGTTCAAGTCTACTAGGGTTCCAACAAATCCTCTAAAACTAGCGGCCCTCCTGGTAAACCAGAAGGCAATGCAGTGCACATGGTGCATTGCATAGTCTCACCCGAGATAGTCTTAATGGGTGACTACAATACTCAGGTGTTTCCAGTCCTGGATTGGGTGGGGATCTGAGAAGTAGGCGCTGAGAGTTCTATTTAACTTATTAAAGCAATATATTGTCATTCCTGATTATGCATGTAATATAATCAACTCATCCATTCATTATGCTAATATCTAGTCATAGACAGTAAAAGAAACACAAGCATTCAATCACATAACACATGTTTTACCATGGTTCACCTCCCGGGCTACATCCACAAAGATCTGGCTCTTAATCTCTTCTATTATGGCAGTTCCAAAACTATGCAAGGCAGACAAGATCACACCAGGATCCCCAGCCTATGATCTAACCCTAGAGATCTCCCCTCCTTACTTCTATATAGCTCAACAACTTACAAAAAGGTATCGGATTACAATATTGCTTCTCCAAAACTACTCCCTAAATGTCTCTCTATCTCTGCTTCATCGACTCTCTAAACCTAACTCTAGATATCTCTATGAGACCTAGGTATCTATATTTATATGTTTTCGGCTCATCAGCCATTACGATGTATTAAAAAAATTCTAACCCTAACGTCGTTAGGTATTCCATGCATGCACGCATGTTGCTCTTCCTTTCAGCTTTCGATTTCCTCATGCATGCCTTCCTTCCCAAAATAGCCTTTCTTTTCACTTTGTCCTGTTTCCAACAGAGGTAATAAGTATAAATATTTCCCTTACAAAAGGGACAAGATGAGAACTGTTCACAATGTTCAGCAAGCAAAAATAGTGGAGGACATGGGAAGAAGAGTACCAAGAATCTATGCAGCCCTGGAAAACAAACAAGCTGAGTTTAAATCACACATGATTGAAGTCGAAGGTATGATCAATAACCATGACTTTACTATTTTAATTTATTCAGGGGCTAGTCATAGCTATATAGATCCTAAGGTAGTGGAAAGATTTCAATTACCAGGAAGAAAGCATGGGAAATCTTGGTTGGTGAAGTTGGCTACAGGAGCCAAGAGAAAGGTTGTTAAGTTGGTTAAATCATGTCCAGTGGGCATGAATGGACTGAGTACCAAGGCATATTTGAACATCTTTTCTTTGGTATCATATGATTGCCTAATTGGTATGGATTGGTTGGACCAATACCATGCCATATTAGACTGTCATAACAAGGCATTCACTTGCTTGGATGAGGAAGGAAATCAAAGAACAGTCTAAGGAATTCCCAGGTCAGTTACCGTCCGAGAAATCTCGGCAATGCAGCTAAAGAAGTGTTACAGGAAGGGTTGTCAAATATTTGCATCCCATATGGATGAAGCACCTAAGGATAAGGTGCCAAAATTGGAGGATCATTCATTCCTAAAATATTTTGACGACGTTTTCAAGGATATACCAGGGCTACCCCCAAAGAGAGATATTGATTTCTCTATAAATTTGATGTATGGGGCAACTCCAGTATCAAAGACTCCCTACCAGATGAGCACACCGGAACTGAAAGAACTGAAAATGCAACTTGAATAAATTTTAAAGAAGGGGTACATATGCCCAAGTGTGTCGCCTTGGGGTTCCCCATTGTTATTTGTGAAAAATAAAGATGGGACCTTGAGATTGTGCATTAACTTCAGGTAGTTAAATAAAGTAACTATAAAGAACAAGTATCCTCTACCAAGGGTTGATGATCTCTTCGAACAGTTGAAGGATGCAAGGATATTTTCAAAAATAGATCTCAGGTTAGGATACCATCAGGTAAGGATTAAAGATGAATACATCAGCAAGACCACCTTCAGGACAAGGTATGGTCATTATGAGTTCACAGTGGTGCCATTTGGGTTATCTAATGCACCTATTGTTTTCATGTGCTTAATGAATGGTGTTTTCTGAGAATAGTTAGAAAATTTTGTCATTGTATTTTTGGATGAAATCCTTGTATATTCAAAGACAAAAGAGGAGCACAAGCAACACTTAAGGATGGTGTTATAGGTGCTAAGAGAGCACCAACTATTTTCTAAATTGAGAAAGTGCTTATTTTTCCAAAATTGAATCCACTATTTGGGGAATATAATATCTGAAGAGGGAATAGCAGTAGACCTCGAAAAGGTCGAAGCCATTAAAGGGTGAAAAACACCTAACAATGTGACATAATTCATATCCTTCATGGGTCTAGCTGGCTACTACAAGAGATTCATTGTAGGATTCTAGAGGATTTATCACCCAATCTCTTCCTTACAAAGAAAAGGGGTAAAATTTCAATGGACAAAAGAATGTGAAAAGAGCTTCCAACAATTGAAGCAATTGTTAACCAGTGCTCCAATTCTGAAGATTACAGATCTGTATGAAGAATTCATGGTTTGCACAGATACATGCAAAGAAGGACTAGGTGGAGTCCTCAACCATAGTGGGTTTGTGATATGTTTTGAATCCAGGAAATTGAAAGAGCACGAAAGGATCTAATCCACTCACGATTTGGAGTTGGCATCCATAGTACACGCTTTAAATAAATGAAGACACTACCTCATGGGAAAGAGGTTTGAGCTATGGACAAACCATAATGGTCTAAAATATTTGTTTGATCAGCCTACTTTAAATTCCAGGCAGAGCCGATGGTTGGGATTCCTCTGTGAATATGACTTTGATATCAAGCACATCAAAGGAAAGGAGAAAAAAGTGGTTGATGCACTCAGCAGGAGAGTGCATGAACTACATGCTACAACCATCGGCATGTATCAAACCGATCTTAAAGATAGAATTTTGGAAGCTGCAAAAGCATATACGCAGTCCATGGAAATGGTAACAAAGTTACAACAAGGTAAGATGCTACAGAAAATAGAAGATTATAGATTGGAAGTTGATGGAATACTCCTGTACATGAACATAATTTGTGTACCTAGTTCTCATGAATTGAGAAATATGATATTGAAAGAGATGCATAATGTGCCTTATGATGAGCACCATGGATATCATAAAATAGTGGCAACAATCAAGAGCCATTACTATTGGCCGGGAATGAAGAAATAAATTGTAGAGTACATCGCCAAATGTATAGAGTGTCAAAGGGTCAAAGCTTAGCATAAACACTCAGTTGGGTTGCTACAACCATTATCCATTCCTGAGTGGAAGTGGGAAGTGGTGAAAATGGGTTTCATCACAAGATTACCTAGAACAAACAAGCAACATGATTTTATCATGGTGGTGGTGGATAAGCTTACGAAGGCTGCCCATTTTATTCCATTGAAGTAGCATGATTACACGGTATTCCTAAGACAATTGTGTCAGACAAAGACCCAAAATTTACCTCAAAGTTTTGGAGAGGATTATTCAAGGGGTTCGGAATGAGCCTAAACTTCAGCACAACCTATCATCTTGAGTCTGATGGGAAAATAGAAAGAGTAAATCAATTGATCTAAGATATGTTAAGAATGTATGTGATGGAAAAACCATCCAGATGGGAAGACTACCTACACTTGGTAGAGTTTTCTTACAACAATGGGTACCAAGAATCATTGAAAATGAGCCCATTTGAGTCACTTTATGGAAGAAAGTGCAACACACCAATAAGTTGGGACAACCCAACTGATAGAGAAATAATTGGGCCAGATTTGCTCAGGGAAATGGAAGAGAAATTGTTAAATATAAAGCATAATTTGAAGGCTTCCCAAGACAGGAAGAAAATCTATTCTGAAAAAGGAAGAACCCACAAGGATACTAAAGTAGGTGACCATGTTTTCTTGAAGGTGAAATCCAACATAAGTTCCCTGAAGCTGGAAAACTGTTCCAAGTTGGCATCCAGATTTTTTGGACCGTTTGAAATTCTAGAAAGGATTGGACCAGTATCTTATATGATTGCATTTCCTACATGCATGACTATTCATAACGTATTTAATGTCTCATTTCTCAATAAATATATACTTGATGCTAATCATGTGATTGATTGGAATGTGATTCAGGTGGAGCAATAGGGCGCTTTACAAGTGCATCTAGTGTGCATACTGGACCAGAAAATCAAGCATCTCAGGAATTGAGCCATAAGGCTTGTAAAGGTCCAGTAGACCTGGTACAGTCCTGAGGATACAACATGGGAGAACGAAGATGATATGAAGGCAGAATACCCGCATATTTTTTAATATTTTGAAAATCTTGTTGATGTTGTGTAAATGAGTTTCACTGAGGACAATGAAAAAATAAGAGGGGGTTGTAATATCCCAAGGTTGAGCCCCAGTTGTAATTATGAATGTAACATGTTTTGTAGTCTGGTGAGCCAAGTATTTATATGTTGGTAGGCTTATGTGCTTATTAGACTAGAGAGCCTAGATGTTAAAGGCCAGGAGCATGTTTTGTACATGTAAATATTCATATTATTAATATAACAACATTTTTGTGTGTAGACCGACCACGAAGAAAGATTTATGGGGGACTAAGCTCCATTAGGCTAGGTAAGGGAAGGGGGATGAGAGGCTATGAGAAAGGGAATAATCTTGAGGGATTAATCCAAGGGAATATTATAATGCATTTCCTGAAAATACTAAAGTTGGAAAATAAACCTTGTTATCCTAAGTTACTTTGGGGAAAGGAACGAACTCCAAGTGGAGAGGGATGAGCTCCCAAGAGAGCCATGTGCCAACTTAGGCGCATGCAGTTTTATGGGTAAAAATCCATCATTTTGGGGGTTTTCTCACCATTATTTCCATGCTCCCCACTCACGCACGCACTAGGACTGAACATTCACGCAACCAACCTTTTTCATCCTTCGTTCACCTTTGCAACCTATGAGCATGCACACACCTCTGAGCATGCACGCACGCACCTCTGAGCATGCACACACCTCTGGATCCTGTAGGCATTGAGCCATATCCTGTGCATTTCCAGAATGACCAACATACATGTACCTTAGCTAAATTTTGAAGGGGTTTCACCTGAGCCTACTACTGGTTATCTGAGAGCAGGAGTGAAGAAGTGGGTTGTTAGGACTGTGGATAGAAGAAGCAGGTTTTCATGCCTATGAGAAACTCTCTCTAGGTGAGAAAGTGTGATGAGGAAGTGATTTCTCCTAGAGGGAGTCCAGTAGTAGCTACAGAGATCTGATAATTCCTGATTCGTCCTGTCGCTAAAGCCCCAGAAAGGGAGGTGAAGAATTCAATGGAATGTGGGAAAGTGAAGGTGTATACTCTTGGGGTGGGACAGGAATGTGGGGAATGAGATTCTGTGAGTTGTGGGCGTAAGTGGCTCTTTGGAGGAAATTCTTCCCATTGTTCTGTGCAACTTCCTGTTGTCCCTTCCTAGCCTAGGTATCCCTTTCCCAGTGGAGTTTAGTCCTAGCTTGGGGGTGACCCACTGCTGAGAGTGATGAGAAACGTGGTCTAAGGCTGGGAGGTTTGTGGAAGGTCTGCATGCATTTGGTGTACTTCAATTAAGAGATAAGTATCATTTATGTGCTTAATGGTTAAATGATGTATTTTAGTGCATGTCTGTGATTCTTGTAATAATATCATGTGTTTCGTTGCATGCATGTTTCCATGTTATCCCTTTTTATTTCTGTTAATTTTCTATGTGATTTATTCCGCAAAAGATCTATGTCTGCCATTTCCCAACAGGTCTATGTCTAGGCATGGAAAATTTTAATTACCTATAAAAGAGCTTGAGACCGCGTGTGTCTGAGGTAGCGTGCTCCGAGCCTGTTGGTGGCTCGGCTGGGGGATGTTACAAAATGGTATTAGAGAAGAAAATAAAAGATACAGTTGATTAGGTAGCGTTACCCAACAGAGGTTGATGGTCGGGGACGTTACATCAATAGAAGCAGTAATGCCCACCCTTGTAACTACATTTCGATGGGTGCAAGAAGTTGTGGAAAAACAAATCATCTTGTCAGTAGTAGTATCACAAGTGGTTATTCATGTAGGAGATCCACAAATTGTCCCAACTAAAGAGGAATACACAACCTCAGAGGTACCAAACATATCCCTATTTCTAAATAATAAACAAACCACCTTTCAGGACCACAATTCATGGCTATGTTTTCTAAAGTTGGACATGAACAATTTTGATGGGTCAAATACTTCAGGGATGGATACCCAAATGGAACACTATTTCTCCCCCCATGGAATTACTAATTACCTACACAAACCACATGTGGGGATATTATATTTGGATGTTGAACATTGGCACTGGTGGAAATGATATTAGAAATATTTTGAAGGCTACATTGCATGGACCCAGTTTGTGCAAATACTTTCTACTTGTTTTGAGCGTGACACTCACCATTTGGGATGCCTAAAAAAAATATGCCAAATAGGTGCAATTATGGAATATAACACCACATTTCAGCAATTGGTTATTTGAATAGAGGTCCAATCTAATTTATTTTTTAAAGAATGTTTCATCAATGGTCTCAAGGATGAAATTAAAGCACATGTCATTATGCAACACACACAAACATGGTTGGAAGCTTGTGATAGAGACAAAGAAGATGAGATAGTGATCTATGCACAACTCAAGAGACCTTTATTCAACAATTGCCTTGACCCCCCAATGGAAACTACTCCTAGCCCATATAGCTCACAGTCAATATTTGATCCAGGTGGATATCCATCACCACCCACCTATTCCAACTAGCTCACTTTGGCAGTTTTAGTTTGTCATTTTTGTTCCTAGTTTTTTAGTCCCAAACTTCTGACGATGTTTTGAGGCCCTAAACAATGTTTTTAGGGCTCTCCACAGTCATATTATAAACTAAGTTAGAGTCTGATGACAACATGTGTATTCCTCGGTTATACCTTTCCAAGGAGATATTGTGCACTCCAAATGAATATCGTATGCCAAAGTTACGCCCCCGGGAAGTTGATACACCAAACTACCCAAAACAAGGTCCACAAAAATGTTGGCTTTTCATCTTCCGAGGTTCGGGTTTTGGATTTTATTTATGTTAAAAAGGCCTTTAAAGCCTCATTGTAAATCATCTGATTGCGAATGCGAGTACCTGTCACATGTCTCCTCAGAGATAAGCTACCACCATTCTAGCGAGTCTTTCACTCTGTATTTTTACAATCTTTGTACATTTTCGCTCACTAATAGAAATTGCGTATTAATGTATCTCTGTGTTTATGGTTGCATCTACGATATATTTATGTTATATTTTTGGATATCTGATACATCTCTGTACATTTATTTATTATATCTCCTCTCTCATTTTGTGTTGAAAATAATCTGGAATAGTGGTATCAGAGCAGGTTGTTCTTGATCGTTTTTTCAGTGCATGTCCCTGACGAGGTCCGAGTATAGCAAGTTGGGTCTCGAGCTTGTCTCTCTTGAGGACAATCTCTCTCACACACACAATAATCCCTCAATGGAGGAAGAAAATAAAAATGATAGAGAAAATGATTCTATCAATCTGTTGCTTGAGAAAGCTCTCATGCTACAGAGGGACGAAATGATGGAGAATTTTTCCCACATCCTTCAACGTCTGTCGATAACAACAGGTGCATCTTCATCAAGCAACCACTTTGGAGGCACCTCGCCTTTCAAGGTACAAGTTAATTTTGATATTCCCATATTTGAAGGAAAGATAGATGCAGATGCCCTAGAAAAATGGTTAAATATGCTAGAAGGTTATTTCTCTGTTCATAATTTCTCCGACAGGGAAAAGATCACCTTCGCACTCCTTAAGGCTCTCCCCCATGTCAAACATTGGTGGGAAAATTACTGGGAGAAAATTTCCATGGAGGAGTCTGAAATATATGGGGTCGAGCCCACTTGGGATTTTTTGTGTGGATGTGGTAAAGGATCAATATTACCCTGTTGGAAACTATGAGGACCAATACACGCGATGGACCACACTGCGGCAAGAGAGGGGCCAAGTAGTTTCGGATTTCACCAATACGTTCCATACCTTGTGCACCAAGATGGGTATCAAAGACTCTGAGTGACATTTGGTTCTAAAATACCGTGAGGCAGTACATAGATAGATCCAAACTGAAATGGATTTTCTGGACATCTCAATACTCGGTGCTACTTATCGATATGATGTTAAAATTGAGAAGAAATTTAAGCACCAAAACAAGTGGGATTTTGGATATGGAAATCCACAACAACTGATCCAGGTGGATATCGGTGTCTACCCACCTCTTCCAACTGGCTCAAAACAATTTTCTGATAATTTTTTCAATTTACTATATTTAGGAGTTTTTAACTTCCGGGGCCATTTTGAGGGCCTAAATGAAGGTTTTTCGGGATCGAGCTTATCAATGATACCCAAAGGATTTAATTGATACCCAAAAATCAATATCCTCTATGATACCTTTCCAACGAGATATCATGTGCCCCACATGGAGATCGTATGCCAAAGGTACACCCCCGAGAAGTTGATACACCAAACTACCCAAAACGGGGTCCACAAAACTATTGTCTTTTCATCTTCTGGGGTTAGGGTTTTGGATTTTATTTATGATAAAAAGGACTTTGGAGCCTCGTTGTAAAATCAACTTCTTGTGAATGTGAATAGAAAACACATATCTTCTCAGAGATAATATGCCACCATTCTAGCAAGTCTTTCACTTTGTGTTTTTACAGTCTTTGGACATATTCACTCATTAATAGAAAAATGTGTGTTACTGTATCTCTGTGTTTATGGTTTCATCTCTAATACATTTATGTTATATTATTGGATATCTGAGATATATCTGTACATTTATTTATTATATCTCCGCTCTCATTTCATGTCGAAAATAATCTGGTTCAACAACAAAAGTATGATAAAGACGACCCTAACAAATAGTCTCCCAAAAACTAGTACAAGCCAAAGGAAAAGAAGGGTCATGAAAAGGCGAAGAAGGAAACCATAAAATGGTGTTATTTCCACAAAATCCCCTAGCACAACACCGATGAATGTCACTCAAAATAGTCATTGGTGGTTGAGATCGAAGAGAAGGAGTCGAACCTTGATTCAGAAAATGATTCAGAAAATACTGATAGAAAACAGATCATCAACGTAGACCCCAATGCTATTGTCACGACCACAACAATTCAATGAGAAGAACCAACAGATCCTGAAGAAGGGGAGCACCTTTTTCATTCAAAAATTTGGGTGAAGGGAACCCCGCTACATTTTATTGTTGATCGCGGAAGCCAGAAGAACCTCATCTCAACATAGGTCATCAAACAGTTAGGATTGTCAAAAAAACCACACCCGCAACCATACAACAATGGGTGGCTTCACTAGGAATGAGATATTCATGTCAACCAGTAGTTTTGATTGTCATACGACATCCAATCCTTCAAGGATGAGGAACTATGTGATGTTTTCATGTTGGATGTCTGTGATGTTCTCTTGGGCCAGCCATATATGTGGAAGCACCATGCCATTTATGAGTCTCGACCCCGTAGTGTCATTGTTACTATGAGGAATCATCTATAAAGAATACCAGAGGTAATTTTGACTACTGTACCACATAAACATTTCTACAAGGTAGTATCTCATACTACAAAATTCGGCTTCTTCACAATCTATTCAAAAGATTAACAGAAGGATATTGCAACCACTACAACCTCGGCCCAAGCACCTTCTATCCAACATAAGCGGGTCGACAAGACTGCAGCAAAGCACAAAAATTCCTTTTTCAAATAGACATCTCTGGTTGAACAGATTCAACCTCGCCAACAACAGGTTCATGATAGCCTTCCATAAACCAAGCAGCATGACGTCTTCAACAAGGCAAGCAGCACACCAAGATTCATTTACAACAATCACTTTCCCCTCTCCCCCAGGAACTCAAATCAATGGAGCCCATTGCTTCCTAAGGAGGGAGGATTTATCCAAGTGGATATCGTTGGCCACCCACCTATTCCAATTGGCTCATTTTGGCAGTTTCAGTTTGGTAGTTTTGTTCCTAGTTTTCGAGTCCCAAAATTCTACGGTTGTTTTGAGGCCCTAAACAACATTTTTAGGGCTCACCACAGGTACACTATAAATAGAGTTAGACTCTGATGACAAAAAGTGTATTCCTTGGGAAGACCTTTCCAACAAGCTATCATGCGACCCAAATGGAGATCGTATGTGAAAGTTATGCCCCCCGAAAGTTGATACACCAAACTACCCAAAACGTGGTCCACAAAACTGTTGGCTTTTCATCTTCCATGGTTAGGGTTTTGGATTTTATTTATGTTAAAAATTCCTTTAGATCCTCATTGTAAATCATCTGATTGTGAATGCGAGTATCTGTCACATCTTTTCTCAGAGATAAGCTACCACCATTCTAGCGAGTCTTTCACTCTGTATTTTTAGACTCTTTGTACATTTTCTCTCATTAATAGAAATTGTGTATTACTGTATCTATGTGTTTATGGTTGAATCTCTGATATATTTATGTTGTATTTTTGGATATACAATACATCTTTGTACATTTTTTTATTATATCTCCACTCTCATTTCGTTTCGAAAATAATCTGGATCAGTGGTATCAGAGCAAGCTGCTCTTGATCATTTTTTTAGTGCATGTCCCCAACGAGGCCCGAGTATAGAAAGTTGGATCTCGACCTTGTCTCTCTTGAGGAAAATCACTCTCACAAACCCAATAATCCCTCAATGTTGAAAGAAAAGAAAAAGAACAAAGCAGATGATTCTATCAATCTATTGTTGATAACAACAGGTGCATCCTTGAATGCCTGCTGATAACAACAGGTGCATCTTCATCAAGAGACCACTTTGGAGGCACCTCACCTTTCAAGGTACAAGTTAATTTTAATATTCCCATATTTGAAGGACAGATAGATGCGAATTCCCTAGAAAAATGATTAAATATTCTAAAAGGTTATTTCTTTGTTCATAATTTCTCCGACAAGGAAAAGGTCACCTTCACAATCCTTAAGGCTCTCCCCCATGTCAAACATTGGTGGGAAAATTACTGGGAGAAAATTTCCACAGAGGAGTCTGGAATATATGGGGTCGAGCCCACTTGGGATTTTTTTGTGGATGTGGTAAAGGAATAATATTACCCTGTTGGAAACTATGAGGACCAGTACATGATATGGACCACATTGTGGCAAGAGAGGGACCAAGCAGTGACGGAGTTCACCAATAACTTCCATACTTTTCACACTGTTGGAATGTTTACAAGAAGAGTGTGCTTGTCACTGATGGCAAGAACATCAACGACGATGGCATGTCTACAAGCAAGAACAACAATGATGATGGCATGTCTACAGGCAAGAACAACATCAACGATGGCATGATTACTAGAAGAGTGTGCAATCAAAGCTCACGAGGAATATCGTAGAGTTTCATGTAGAGTGCAAGTGTACGCCAGGGCTAAGGTTAACTCCATTGCCAAATATCAGGAGAGATATCATTTTTCAAAAACACAAACGAGTCCCAAAGTCATCAGGACTAGAAGAAGGATCAAAGGTCGAGAACTTTGACACTTATAAATTATTCCAAGTCGGGAGGAAGCGTAATCTCAGGAGGAGGAGTGATAGTTACCGTTGGATAACCAATCCTGAATAATCGATGTTCGTTAGATTAGAGTCCTGTGACCAGAGGAAGTGCAAAGGATAAGTACAGATCTGATCTGTTGGATCTGAATGTCGAGGACCAACAGTCATAGGATCCAGTATAATTGTGAAGAGGATAATGGATGAGAGCCATCCTCCAACTCCGCCAAATGAAAATTCTCTATGATATCTGAGCCATTGGATCCAGAGGACACATGGTGAGAGATCAACATTTTGTTGACTCATGAACTGGAAAAGTCAAAGGTGAGAGTTGTAGGAACTCGCGATGTCCAAGTTCGCGAGTTGATCTAGACCGTTAGATCATGGGGAGTTGTGAGTCATTGATCTAATGCTCACAAATATATGGAGGGAAAGAGGAAAATACCCAAGGAGCTAGGAGTCGTAGCAATCCTAGCCATTCATCTGGGAAGGACATGTGGCAGCTGATAAAGCAGTTTAGGAAAATCAGAAGTCAGAAGAAGGGATGTTGGTTGTGGAGCCTGATTATCTTCCTGATTCAGAGGTCCTTGATTTCAGTCGTGTTTATACCCCATGGAGACTTTACACCCTAGAAGTATGTACACTCTTCCACGTGGGGGAGTGAAGAGGGGGGTACCCCCTTTGCAAGGTCCGGGGGTGAAGCCCCCGAAGGAAAAATTTCCTTGTAAATGTATACTGTAATTTCATTGTAAATCTAGACCATTCATTATAAGGTCACAGATCTAACGGTAGAAATTATGTTAGGGTTTTTTTCCCTAGAAGGCAACCCTCTGTTATGAGGGAAATGTATTGCGGCTATGCATTATGGCAAGTATTGTATTCTGAGAGAAGAGACTGTGAGAGAAAGAAGAGGAAGTTACATCGGGTTTTGCTGTAGGTTGTATCCCTTCATTTGTTGGATAATAATAAAGGAAGGACCTAGCAATTTCTCTAGTGGACGTAGCCCACACTGGGTGAACCACGTAAATCTAAGTCTCTATTGTATTGTGTATCTTCTGTGTTTTGTTTCCGCATTTGTTTTATTTTATTGCTACACAGTCCTATTTTTCTAATAAGAGAGGTGAGTAGTCCTCTAACTTTGTGAAATGTGAAGTCCCGATATGATCTGAGTCGTCGGATCACCAAGGATCATGGGTCATTGATCTAGAGCAGGTTTCGTAAAATCGAAAGTCGAGATAAGGGAGGTGACTAGTCCTCCAACTTCATGAAACACGAAGTCCCGATAAGATCTGGACCGGTGGATTAGAGAGGGTTGTGGGTCATCAATCTGAAACAAAGCATTGAATCGAGAATTGGGAGATGGAAGAGTCAGGGTTGGCTCACGTTCAAACACCCGACATGCGAGGTCGCGATTTGATCACAGTCGTCGATCAAAGGGAGAGCGTGGACCATTGATTAGGCATGAAGAAGTTCACAAGTTCATGAAACACGAAGCACCCTTTTGCTCAGCCCCTAGTTATATCCAAGGTCACATCAGCGAAGTTTAAGGGAGGAGATAGCATGTCACTAGGATCCACATCAGATATCACGAGTTGGAATAATCAAGGCAACTCATAGCTGAATATCCAATTTCCAAGATCATGAAGCGCATATTGGTTAGGCCTATGGTTACAACTCGTGATCACATGAAAGGAAGGGGCTTAACCAAAAAAGCAAGCACCCACTGTGTATTTTTCTTAGAAAGGGAAAAGGCGCCAAAGGCATGAGCATGTGGAGGTTCTCTGGGTAACTGCCAGAAACCGTTGATTGTTTCTGCCAGAGAATTCAAAGAGGCTTCAGGGTGATCGCCAGAAAAGATGAAGAGACTCGAGGTAACTATCAGTGGAATGAAGAGACAATCGACAGATTGAAAAGTGTCGAAGACTTTTTCTGCCAATGATGCCAAAAGAATATCAGGATGAACGACCATTCATGGTGAACAGACTGGGCATAGCCGCCAAAGAATACGAAGATTTTCCAGGATGATCTAGCAAAGGACTCGACATGTGAATAACATGCAGAACGGATAAGAGAGGTAGTGCTCTGTGATAGTTTATGCATGTGAGAGGAAGGTGGTTGTGCAGAGGACCAAAATAGTATATAAGAGGTGCATCACATAGAATGAGGGTAAGAAACAAAGTATGAAATGAAGCAGAAAAGTTGAACAAAGAGGCTGGTATGCGTGGAGGAGAACACTGATGCAAGCAGAGCAGATCAGTGTAGTAGAACAATGATGAGACTAGTAAGCTATTGAGAAATATTGTATCATTGTAATAGATTCCAACAAGAAAATATTTATATTTCAGGGTGGTAGGGTGGTGCTAGGCAGGATTTTTGTCCTCGGAGTTTCAAGTTGGTGCTTGAACACAGGGAGTCATAGCTTCCATTTGGTTGAAGCCAGAAAAACTAGGGTGGTAGGGTGGTGCAAGGGAGAAATATTGTTCTCTGTTATACAGGTTGGTGCATGTGTGACTGGAAGTTGGTGCTTCCATCTAGTTGGTGTTGGAACACTCAGGGATTTGGTGCTTGCTTCTAGTGGGTTCTAGAGAAACCAGAGAGTTAGTTCTCTCAGCAAGTTTCAGCTTGTAAAATAGAGGTGGTAGCCTCACAATGAGTCAAATCTCTTGGGTTATTGATAAGATTTTATAATAGATAAATTGTGCACTTGATAAATTCTAAAGATCTTATGAACTTGTAAACCCTACAGGTATGAAGAGAAAGGAGATGTCAAAATCTTCAATCCGAAGAGGAAGAACCTGACAATTAACCATGATACCTTGAATAGGTAGCACAGATGCAATGATGGTATCAAATACCATTCAAAATATTGGTCTTCGGGGTTGTTGTTACAAATCATTTTGGTTACCCTGATGATGTGTCTACAAACATGTATTCAACCTCTCAAAAGGATCCTTCCCATGAGAAAAGTAACTAGTTTCCTACTCTACAAAGATTTCTTTTAGAAAGACGTCGTAGGCTAGTAGTATTATACAATGCGGAAATGTTGATTTCTACAGGCTGCTCCATACCTAGCCTATGGGGTTTTCACAGGATGCTATATAGACAGGGTGTGGTGGCATTCTAAAATTGATAAAAGGAAGAAGTTCACGAAATTTCTAGAAGGAATCTTCTAGAATATGAGGTGGCATCCATGTGGTTGAGATCTTACCCACCTTTCTGATTTGGTGGGATCATCTTGATATCTTTAACCATCTCTCTTTCTCCTATATAATGATGGATTTCTCATGGAAAAGGTTAAGCATTAAGTGAGCAAAGAGCAAGTAAGGAATGATTAAGGTTGAATAGGTTGTGAATTGTGTGAGGTACTCTACATAAAATGCTTGAAGGCTTCATTTCAGCTTATCAAGTTATTGTGGATCATCTTCATGCAAGCTTGGAGAAAGTGTGTGTGTCAAGAGCAAGGGACACCGAAAGGGAACTTAGCGACATCAAGGTTGTTTGGTTGTATCTTCCACTTTCTCTTAATATAATACAGTGGCATGTTTCTTTCACATAAATCACTCTCATTTTATTACATGATTCTTTGATCACATGTATAGGCCTTCATTAAATATACTATTATTGATTTCACTTTCGTTGGTTTGTGTTTCATTGTAGGATTAATAGAACAAGAGCACCAAGGCGAAGCAGGGAAAACAAAGACATAAGGAAGTGATATTCAAAGGTATGTTACTCATCCTTTCTTTGATGATAGATTCAATGATTAGAGCTTAGGGAAAGCGCCATTTCTTGTCTTGTTTTGTTCTAGATCTAGATGGATCTAGGGAAATCAGTTTATGTCCGCATTTATCGATATATCCAATAACATTTTCTTCGCATGGGAAGATATATATAGCATGTTCTTCCATGAATAATTTCTAGAAAATGATCTAGACCTCAAAGTCTACCAGAACATACAAAGAAGTGGCATTCATGCCATTGCAGAACAACCTATGATTTTACCATACAAAGAGGTAGTTATATGGGCCTATGAGAATGTGAACGCAGAGGCCAATACTATCATCGACAGGAAATGGAATCCCATAGCCTCTTTGACTCCGAAAAGCTTTCACAAAATCTTTAAAATGCAAAAACCATTGGTATACCTAAACAAGACATTCCTGGAATCCTTCGCCAAAAAGAAGTTGAAGTTGTTGGATATTCTCTAGGACTAGCAGGACGCATAAGTACCCTTTGTCAATAAGCTCAGCAGGGTATACAATACCTAATATCTCAAGGCACCATATCAATTGTTAATAACAACAATTTTTATATTGTATAGGGAGGAAAAATGCATCCATTTTAAGAAAGAATGGATATCCATGGCATAGTCAATGGCAAAAAAGGGGGAAATTTTCAACTGGGTGTCAATTCTATCTGTCATCATCTACCTCAAAGTTCAGGAGACAAGCATAGGTGCACAAATAGGTTTTTACATGTCTTGTTTTCTTATAGATGTTATTTGTGCATATGTTCCTATCCCATAAATGAGTTGGAATTGGACCCCTAAATCACCCCCAATTCATGTATATTTTTCCAAGCTATGGACGAGTAGATATCAGGAACATTTTTTATCAAATTTGTGATTTTTTATAGCACCACTATATCAATTATTTTTTGGTTAAACCTTGCAAATATTATCAAGATAAGCATTAAAAAACCTGCAAGAGATTGCAGATTGGTACTTAGAGAAAAGATATACCTATATTCATGTCTATGGTTGTAATTCTCCTCCACATTTACTTCCCAAATATGTCTCTGATAATATTTTATCCAAGGAGGTAGCATACCAAATGGTCGAAGTAGGTATAATAGTGACTCTATATATAGGGAACAAAAGAATTTGACCCAGCTTCCAGATAAAAATAGGGAAATTCACTTTGACAAATATTTTTCATGCAAAAAATGAAGTCACATATCTTAAGGAGATAATCTTTTGTACGGGGACATCAAAAGGACACAACCCCAAGAATGTTGTGTATAATCATTACAAAACTCTGAAAAATGGTGCCCCCTTTTCAACATGAAGAAAAAGAGGAGGAATAAATATTCCATGAGGATAAATCCTATGAATAATTATTGGCCCTCATGGCGACAACACACCAAATCAACTCCTTTCTTTTTGAGTAGGAAACAAGGAGAATTTGATTTCAAGAACAACTGCAGAAACTGATAATTGACACTTGGGAAAGGTTGGATGCAGATAAAAGAGATAAAAAGGAGGAAGAAGAGGAAGCATTTATCCAGGTAGATATTGATGGCCACCCACCTAGTCCAAATGTCTCAAAACGGTCTTCTAGCAATTTACTATTTTTAGTCGTTTTTCAATTCCTAAACTTCTAACGCCATTTTGAGGGCCTAAATGGAGTTTTTTCAGGATCGAGAACCTCAATAATAATCAAAGTCTTTGATTAATCCCAAAAAATGAATCTCCTCTATGATACCTTTCCAACGAGCTATCGTGCACCCCAAACAAAGATTGTATGCCAAAGTTACGCCCCTGGGAAGTTGATACACCAAACTACCCAAAACGGGGTCCACAAAACTGTTGGCTTTTCATCTTCTGAGGTTAGCCTTTTGGATTTTATTTATGTTAAAAATGCCTTTAGATCCTCATTGTAATGATCTTCTTGCGAATGTGAGTATCCTGCACATCTCTTCTCATAGATAAGCTGCCACCATTCTAGCAAGTCTTTCACTATGTATTTCTACATTTTTGTACATTTCACTCATTAATAGAAATGGTGTATTATTGTATATCTATGTCTCTTGTTATATATCCGATATATATATGTTATATTATTGGATCTCTTGGAATATCTTTTTATATGTCTGTGTTTATCTTTGCCCTCATTTTGTGCCGAAAATAATCTGTATCAGTGGTATCAGAGCAGGTTTCTCTTGATCGTTTTTCAGTGCATGTCCTCGATGAGGCTTGAATATAGAAATTTGGGTCTCAAGATTGTCTCTCTTGAGGATAATCACTCTTTCACGCCAAATAAACCCTCCATGGAGGAAGAAAATAAAAAAAGCATAACATACAATTCTATTAATCTATTACTTGAGCAAGCTCTCACGCGATAGAGGAACAAAATGATGGATATTTTTTCCCACATCCTTCAACGCTTGTCGATAACAACCAACGCGTATTCATCAAGAGGCCACTTTAGAGGCACCTATCCTTTCAAGGTACAAGTTAATTTTGATATTCCCATATTTGAAGGACAGATAGATGCAGATGCCCTAGAAAAATGGTTAAATCTGCTAGAAGGTTATTTCTCTGTTCACAATTTTTCCTACAGGGAAAGGATCACCTTCGCACTCCTTGAGGATCTCCCCCATGTCAAACATTGGTGGGAAACTTACTGGGAGAAAATTTTCACGAAGGAGTCTAGAACATATGGGGATGAGCCCACTTGGGATTTTTTGTGTGGATGCGGTCAAGGAAAAATATTACCCTATTGGTAACTATGGAAACCAGTACATGAGATGGACCCCACTGCATTAAGAAAAGGGCCAAGCAGTGTTGGAGTTCACCAATAACTTCCATACCTTGCACCAAGTTGGGTATCAAAGACTCTGAGCGGCATCTGGTTCTGAAATACCATGGGGCTCTACACAGATACATATAAACTGAAATGGAATTTCTAGACATTTAATCACTGGGTGTTGCTTATCGATATGTTGTTAAAATCAGGCAGAAATTTAGGCACCAGAAAAAAAAGGAATTTGGATCTACAAATCCGCAACAACCAAAGTATGAAAAAGACGACCCTAACAAACAACCTCTCGAAAACCAGTCCAAGCCACAGGAAAAGAAGGGTCACAGGAAGACGAAGAAGGACATTGGAAAGTGGTGTGATTTCTACAAAATCCCCTAGCACAACACTAATGAATGTCGATCAAAACAATCATTGGTGGTTGAGATCAAAGAAAAGGAGTTGAACCAAGATTCAGAAAATAATGGGAGAAGACAGATCATTGATGCAGACCCCACTATAATTGTTGCGACCGCAACAATTCAACTAGAAGAACCAGCAGATCCTGAAGAGGGGGAACACCTCTTTCATTCATAGATGTGGGTGAAGGGGACCCCCTTGCATTTCATTGTTGATAGCGGCAGCCATAAGAACCTCATCTCAGCAAAGGTCATCAAATAGTTTGGATTGTCAACAACACCACGCCTACATCCATACAACATCAAGTGGCTTCACTGGGGATGAGATCTCTATGTCAGCTAGTAGTGTCGACTGTCATATGGCATACAACCCTTCAAGGATGAGGTATTATGTGATGTTTCATTGCTATATTTTTGTGATTTTCTCTTGGGACAACCATATATGTGGAAGCGCCATGTTATCTATGAGTCTAGACCCCGTAGTGCCATTATTACTCTGGGGGTCATCTCTACAGGATACCAGAGGTAGTCTTGAATACTATCCCACCTAAACAATGCCGCAAGGTAGTATCTCATACTACAAAATTCATAGTCTTCACAATCTATTCAAAAGGCGAATAGAAGAACATTGTAACCACTACATCCTTGGCCCAAGACCTTTCTATCCAGGAGAAGAAGATTGCAGAAGAGAAAGAAGATATTATTTATTCACCAATGAGGGTGCCTACACACTTCCCAGTCAAGCCAAGATACAATAGGTTGTTTTAACATATTCAACCCTACTAGCAACAGGTTCGTGATAGCCTTCAACAAACCAAGCAATGCAAATTTTCCACTAAGGCAAGTAGCTCACCAAGGTTCATATTCAACAAGCGCTCGCCCCTCTCCCCTAGGAACTCAACTGAATGGATATCATTTCTTACTAAGGAGGGAGGATTGATCCAGGTAGATATCGATGGCCACCAACCTAGTCCAAATGGCTCAAAACAATCTTCTAGCAATTTACTATTTTTAGCATTTTTTCAGTTCCTAGACTTCTGGGGCCATTTTGATGGCCTAAATGAATTTTTTTCGGGATAGATCACCTCACCGATAGCCAAAGGATCTGATTTATCTCCCAAAATGAATATCCTCAATGATACCTTTCCAATGAGTTATTTTTCACCCCAAATGAAGATTGTATGCCAAAGTTATGCCCTCGAGAAGTTGATACACCAAACTACCCAAAATGGGGTCCACAAAACTATTGGCTTTTCATATTCTGGGGTTAGGGTTTTGGATTTTCTTTATGTTAAAAATGCCTTTAGACCCTCATTGTAATTATCTTCTTGTGAATGTGAGTATCCACCACATCTCTTCTCAAAGATAAGCTTCCACCATTCTAGTGAGTCTTTCACTCTGTATTTCTACAGCTTTGTACATTTCGCTCATTAATAGAAATTGTGTATTACTGTATATCTATGTCTCTTGTTATATATCCAATATATCGTTGTTATATTATTGGCTCTCTTGCAATATCTTTATATATTTTTGTGTCTATCTCTGCTCTCACTTCGTGCCGAAAATAATCTGGATCAAGTGCTGAGAAAATTATTCAATGCAGAAGAAAAAGAAAAGAAAAAGAACCATGAATTAAAATCACCTGAAGAGGTCGAAGCGGACCACAAATCCATGTCATATTCCCAAGCTCACAAATATGTGGAGGATTAATCTTCCCACAAAGCCACAGAAGAAAAAATAAATTTGTTTGAAGAGGCAACCCACAAGGCTACTAAGGAATAGGAAAGAATTGCAGAGGAATCTCACAGAGCTGAAGAATTGAAGAAGAAAAAGGAAGAAGAGGATAAAAGTGGAAATTCTACCTCGAGATCGACCAAGGGAGTATCAATACTAACATCTCCTCTACACCTAGGGACTCCCTTAAATGTAATATCATTTGATTTCTTCTACTCAACCTTAAAACTATTGGAATTCAATGATGAAGTTATTGTTGTGGGAAAATTCTATTACAACAATTCAAAGAAAGGAATTACAAGGAGACTATCCAGATGACAAAGGATAGGAGAAAATATTGAACAAAGAAAATAAAAAAGAAACATCGAGTGGAACATAACCAAGGAGAACCCACAGAAAGAGGCAGCAGAAATAGTGACAACAGTACATGAATTTGTATGAGAAAATACCATCACGATGAACAAGCTCAACTATAGGTTGGAAGATTATAAAATTAAAGTAGTAGGTCTGGAGCAACAACTACAATAATAGAAACGCAAACTAGAACATGAGTTCTAGGTCAGATCAGATGAGAAGGATCAGCTATATAAATATGAAATGAAGAACACCAGACAAGGATATGTCCATGAGATAGTAGAATTTAAAGCAAAAGGACAAGAAAAATATCAACTCGTTGAACAACAAGATCACATGATATCTCTTCTGGAAGAAGAAATAATAGAGCTTTGGATAGAAAGCAACAGGGAGGAAAATAAGTTCCTTGACTTGTTTAAGGATGAGGTTGTTGAAGTCAATGAACAACTAAGGGAAGAACAGACAAATTTCTTCATGGAATTAAAATATATCCAGGTCTATACCAAGGAAATTACAAATTTATCTTATTAACTGAGGGAAATCAAAGGCCATTATGAGGATATGGAGAACGCATTTGAAAGGATAAAATACTAGTATAATATATACAAGAAATCCCCTGCAACATTGCTTAGTTTTACCATAATGGACCAGGAAAAAACCCAAATGTTACTAGATAGGTGGAATAACACTTACTTGGATGTACAAGGAATGATAGGAAATGCCAAGAAATCATGTGCAAGGATACGGACCATGGCCAATGAACTCCTAGAGATGCTCCACATGATAGTTAATGAAGAACTAGATGGGGAAAGATCGAGTGAAACCAAGGAGAATAAGTGTCAACCAGTACATGACCCAACCCATCAAATGCATGTTAGTTACAGAATAGTTTATAAAGGGTACACATAAAGA
>ML825590.1:124371-134471 GCA_009831015.1 Picea engelmannii | reverse complement strand
GTATAATGGTTTGGGTAGCTTAGTTTAAAGGAAGGGAAAAGTTGAATAATTGAAGATCTTACTTGATTGACAATGAGATCATTATTAATAATTGTCGGGTTGTTGATCATTAATGTAATGGTTTAAGGTAATTGGTTCGATGCGTAGGAAGAGGTGGTATAATTGTATTCTTATTGATTGATAATGAGTTTATTGTTATTAATATTTGCTCAATTGTATTTGTATTACTTGTTAAGGTTGCAATAGAAAAATTTGTTTTAAGTTGCGATGTTAATAAGGATGTTAATTCGAATTATTAATATTGTTTAATTGGCAAGGATTATACTTGTTAATGGCATGGTTAACATTGTTTAATTAAAATGCTAGTGATGAAGCTTAAAACTGCACTATTAATCTTGCTTAATCGCAAGGGTAATACTTGATTAAATGGCAATAATAACATGTGTTTAAATTTGCAATGTTAATGATGATGGTTGATCAAAATGTTATTAATGGTTAATTGGAATGTTAATGATGATGTCAGATTGCAATGCTAACATTGTTTAATGGAATGCCAATGACGAGGTTTTAATTGCAATGCTAATTTTCTTGTAAGGTTGTTACTTATGCTATAATATTAACATTGTTACGCTGCGATATTAAGTACTGCTTAATAGAACGGTAATGCTTGCTCAAAAGGCAATATTAGTAATGATTTTAATTTGCAAGATTATTGATGATAGTTAAATCACCCTGGTAATATTTGTTTAGTGGAGTGTTCGTGAGGATGTTTAACTGCAAGGGCATTATTCGTTAAATTGAAGTGATAATTATAAGGTCTTCATAGGTTAATAATAATTAATGGAGCATGTATCCTGATTGTTGTCTTCGGGTCTCAATAGGAGTGGGTCATTAGTAGAGTCCTCGTGACTTGCATCTCCCGTAGTGTTCTTGACTGTCTCTGATTTTGTTGTACTTGGTGGTATTGTATTGCGTAGTACGTTCATGTCGGGTGGGACATAGACACCTCTTATAGATTAGTATTTGTGTCTGTGTGTAAATCCGGTGGAAGGAATCCAGTGCCGTATCAAGAGTCTCGGTTTGTTAGAGGCACAGTTCCACTCTTGCGACACCCTCTGAGCCGTATCAGTAGTCTCGGGCTGTTTAAAGGCACAGTTCCACTACTGCTACTCTACTGATGGATTCTTTCATTCTGTGATAGTACTATGCCTAACCCCTGGTGTCTTTTTCCGCTTACAGCTGCTAGTTGCACGCCTAATGTCTAGGGGCATTTATTTCTTGTCGTCACTAGATATGTTGGGTCATCTTGATTGTGTTCGTCTTACGTGCGTCTTGTTAGTCTGAGAAGTGACGTAGAGTCGGGCGGGTTGTTCCTTCTACACGCGCGCACACACTTTACACAAAAAAAAAATTGCACCTATTGTCAGAGTAGTTGTCCTTAACCAGGAGGGTTGTTACAGAAGCGTAGACGTTAAGAGTGAGACTTGACCCTATTTTCTCTGGAACCTTTACACGGTGTAAGAATAGACTCTTCTGAATTACTCTGAGTTATTTCCAAATACAGTTACTAGTCACAGGGTAAACAAAAAGAAAGAATCAGAAATAATCCCATGGGACACAAACAGTAGACGTGAGGTATGAATTTAGGTTCATAGAGGTAAAGAGTAGTGTCTCTCAGATACAGCAGGAAAACCTCTTCTACAGATGAAACTAGAATAAAAAAAAAAAATCGTAGACTTTGAACATAATCGTCGAGAGTAAATGGGGCCTTTAAAATCACAGTAAATTTTACAAGAAGTAATGGTTTTCTTTTATATGAACCAAACATTGAACTCTGTTTTCAAATTGAGACATGATAGTTCCCTTAGAAAACTTACCAGGAAGTCAGTTGTCGTCATCGACTTCACCCAAGCTTTCCCGCAGAGGCGGTAGCCTTTCCCTATGGAGGAATGCATAATACATAACCCTCTCCTTCAGAGTCACAAGGGAAGAAGAGAGACCACCTAATCCTAAGAGGGACAAGTACCACTCTTTACAGCATGGAAGGTACAATCCATGTGCTAGGGCAAAGTTGGCACACTAGGATTGGGAAGAAAAGGTGGGAGAGTCATCAGGACTAATGATTAAGAGGACCCTAATTAATTTCAGTACAGAGCCTTAACTCCTCTCGATAGGTACATCCATCTCCCTTGTTGTTGAATATGTGAAGTTAATAGAATTCAATCCATGACTGTCTAGTGAAACTAATCGGTCACTAAACTTTTTTCATTCTGTTACCCCAATAGGAAGAGGAGGTTTAGTTATTTTAGTTACGCAGAGAATTGTGTGGAATTGGTCGAGGTTCAAATCGTTATGGTGGAGACTAATTGTATCAGAACTAAAATGAAGCCATCAAAGAAAACATATTGAAACAACTCATAAACCATCATTAATATCCTTAACCTATTCCTAATACGTACTGCATTAAGGATTTGAATTTTGATGTTGACATAGCTAGGTAAGAGTACTAGTATTAACTCTTAAGGGTATAAACTTGTACGCTAAATCTAAATAGCCCAATTCTCTTAACAAGGGAACTGGAAACTCAAATCCTAGTATATATGTGGATACATGTATTGTATTAATATCTATATAGTAACTTATGAGTTGGAGAAATACTTGTAAACGTTGGGAACCTCTCTTAAGTGTTAAGTTAGTATGGCATAAAGTTATTCAAAGAAAAATGTAAGTACTTGTCATACGATTTGATTAAACGAAGATAACTGGTAAATAATGTACGAAAAGACTCTTTTTTTTATGAGAAATTTGAGGTACATTACATATGGTATCAGAGAAAAAAGTTACAACACTAGGCCTGAACATGACCAGTTGAGTTGCTTAATAGATATTTTGTTTTATATAAAAACTAATAAATCTTTTGGTTACAAACAAAAGACTCTTTCTTTTTTGGTGATTAATTATGGAAGCTCAGGACAATGCATAAAATAGGATGGAAGAAAATCCATAGCAAAGACCCCCTGGAGATACAAGGAAGAACAGTGACGGAAGTGTTGGAAACAATGAGGAATCTTATTGTTGAACTACAGATTTTTAAAGCTGATAATGAAAAATTGAAGAAGGCTCCATAGGAATAGCAAGAGATCAACAAAGTCCTGTTGCACAGTATAGTGACCAAGAAAATCCCAAAAGACAATAATAATGACGAAGAAGTCAACAAGAGAGCCTCCAAGAACTCAGGACGAGAAACAAGAAAAGGAGATAGTTCTTCTGAAGGAACACCTCCAGTTAAAGGTAGACCTATAACGAACAGAAAAAGAAAACAAGTAGACCACCTTGAAGGAGAATTTAAAAAGATTAAACCATCTATCTTTGATGGAGAATCCAGGACAGGAGAAGAAGCAGAGGCATGGTTGTTGGACATCAAAAAGTACTTCCAAATCTACAACTATTCCAGCAACATGAAGGTCAATATGGCCATCTACAATCTAAAAGGGAAGGCCAGTATATGGTGGCAATATCTGAAATTGGCCAAAGGCCGAAAGGAGAAACAATTGGAATTGTTTGACTTTAAGAAGTATTTCAAGAAACAATACCTTTCTGAAAATTATTATGAAAGGAAGACGAAAGAATTTTACGGGTTACGACTCAGACAAATGATGATGGGGGACCTTATAAACAAATTTATGTAACTATTAAGGTTTGTACCGTACATCCAAGAGGATAAGGTAAAAATCCAACGATTCTTAAGCTTCCTACCATAGTCCTACAGGGACATAATTGAGTTTGACAACCCCAAATCCTTGAGTGATGTATTCAGGAAAGCATGAATGTTCTATGATCAGTATAAGCAGTAGGTAGAGTTTCCCAAAGCCTAGAAGGATATGAAGAAAGATCAAATGAACCAGCAAAAGAAGGGATACTAGCCAACTCCTTATCGAAATGCAGTAAAAAAAAATTCGAGAAAATATTCTCACTTCAGTCACCCGAATATGCAAACCAGTGGTAAACCAGTAAACCTGGGAATGAAGAAGTTTGGGGACAACTCCCACGAGCCACTAAAGTGTTGGGAATGTGGAGAGCCTCATCTAAGGAGGAATTGTCCATGTTTGATTTCAACAAATAGAAATGTTGTTCATAATATGGAAGAAGCCTCGACAGTGGGAGACATGGGCAAGAGCCTACATCGAATAAATGTAACCACTGATGGTCCACAAGCTGACGACCATTCCTCAGTGGTAGAAATTGAAGGTAAAATCTATGACACTCGAATTTCTATTTTAATTGACCCTAGAGAAACATTAATTTATATTACTCCGAATGTAGTAGAGTCAAATAAACTTAAGATACTGAATCACGCAAAACCATGGCTTGTGCAACTAGAGACAGGTACTAAAAGGAAAGTAATTGACTTTATTTCTGATTTTGAGTTCAGTTTAAATGGTCAAACTATAAGGACCAATCCGAACATCCTACCACTAGGATCTTACGATATGATTATTAGGATGGATTGATTGGAATGACACAAAGCAATATTAGATTGTTATACAAAGATACTTAGATATAAATATGATTATGGCACTACCAGAATAGCCCAAGGTATACAAAAACCGGTATCAGTCAGACAAGTTTCAGCGATGCAACTAAAGAAATATATTAGAAGGCGATGTCAATTTTATGCCATCCAAGTGACGAATCTAGCAGAAAAAGAAGATAAGACAAAGTTAGAAGACTTTGCTGTCCTACGCGAATTCAGAGACATGTTTGTGGATGAGATACCAGAATTACCCCCTAGAAGGGAAATAGACTTAGCCATAGACCTACTACCCGGTTCAACCCGTATCTCAAAAGTTCCTTACTGAATGAGTCTACCAGAACTGACAGAATTAAAAATACAATTATAGGAATTGTTGGACAAAGAGTATATCAGACCGAGTGTCTCACCTTGGGGGGGCACCAGTCCTTTTTATGAAAAATAAAGATGGTACTCTAAGACTATGTATCGATTATAGACAACTGAACAAAATGACTATTAAGAATAAATACCCCTTACTAAGGATAAATGATTTGTTCGATCAAGTAGGTGGGGCCATGATCTTTTCAAAGTTGGATTTATGATCTGGTTATCATCAAGTTTGGATAAAAGACGAGGACATAAACAAAATATCTTTTCAGACAAGAAATGGACACTACAAGTTTGTATTCATTCCTTTCGGACTCACTAATGCACCAGCCATGTTTATGTGCCTAATGAACAGTATTTTCAGTCAGTACTTGGAGAAGTTCATGGTAGTATTTATCGATGATATCCTGTTCTATCAAAAAACGGAGGAAGAACATGAGGAACACTTAAGAATAGTTCTGCAAAATTTGAGGAAGCACAAACTGTATGCCAAATTTGACAAGTGTGACTTCTATCAAAAGGAAATACAATATCTAGGACATGTAATTTCAGCAGAGGGCATTGCAGTAGACCTGGAAAAGACAAAAGCCATTATGGAATGGCTGGTACCTAAAGATGTAGTGGATATATGGTCGTTCATGCGAATCATCAGATATTACCGCAGGCTTATAGAAGGGTTTTCCAAGATAGCCTACCCTATCACGTCATTATGAAAGAGAGGAACCAGGTTTAACTGGTCAGAGAAGTGTCAAGACAACTTCAACAAACTAAAGGAATTGTTGACAACTCCACCCATATTGAAAGTAGTAGACCTAGATAAAGACTTCACCGTATGTGTTGATGCAAGCAAAGAAGGACTAGGTGGTGTCCTGACTCAGGAAGGACACGTTATTTGTTATGAGTCCCAGAAATTAAAAGAACACGAGTAAAATTATGTCACTCATGACTTAGAATTGGCAACAATAATACATGCCTTAAAGATGTGGCGACACTACATAATGGGCATAAAATTCCTATTATTAACGGACAATAGTGAGGTGAAATATTTGTTTAACCAACCAGATCTTAATGAAAGACAAGCAAGGTGGTTAGCCTTCTTGAGCGAATTTGATTTCGAGGTTAGACATATCAAGGGCAAGGAAAATAAAGTAGCAAGCGCTTTAAGAAAAAGAGTCCATGGGTTAATTGAGATGAATATCAGCAGGGTAGAAAGTGATCTGGAACAAAGAATAAGGACAGAAGGTATTAATGACGAAAACTACACTAAGATAATGGAAGAATTACAGAATAGTACCGTAAACTCAGATAAACTAGATCTAAGTATTGACAAGAAGGGATTGCTACGATTTAAAAACAGACTTTACATACCAGATTCAGTAGAGTTAAAATTAACATTCTTGGACGAAGTGCATAAGAAACCATATTCTGGCCACCCAGGTTACCAGAAAATGATAACAACACTTAGGAAACTATTTTATTGGCCCAATATGAAGGGTGAAACAACACAATACTTGGCTAGGTTCCAAGATTGTCAACAAGTTAAGGCCGAGAACCGATATCCGGGTGGCTTATTACAGCCATTACCGGTACCAGAATGGAAATGGGATCCCATATCGCTAGACTTTATAACAGGTTTACCTAAAACTGAGAAAGATAATTATTCTATCATGGTTGTAATCGATAAACTCAGTAAGTCTGCACACTTTATTCCTATAAAGTCTACTTTTAAAGCTATAAACATTGTTGAAATATTCATGAAATAAATTTTTAGACTGCGTGGTATTCCTAAAATGGTGATTTCAAATAGAGACGTAAAATTCACATCTTCCTTTTGGAAGGAATTGTTTGCAGGGATAAATACCAATTTGAATTTCAGTACAAGTTATCATCCACAAATGGATGGACAAACCAAATCATAGAGGATATGCTCTGCATGTACATAAGAACAAAACCAAACAAGTGGGAGGAATATTTACACTTGGTAGAATTTGCATATAACAATGGGTACTAAACTTCAGCAAAGTTGAGCCCTTTCGAAGTATTGTACGACAGAAAGTGTACGACTCCAATTATCTGGGATAACCCGGCTGACAGACTCATGGTTGGACCAGAGATGCTCCAAGAAATGGAGAACATGGTAAGAAAGGTACAATAGAACTTAAAGGAAGCACAGGACAGGCAGAAAAGCTATGCAAATCAGAAAAGGAGACACTTAGAATTTCAAGCAGGAGACCATGTGTACTTGAAGGTCAAAGCCTAAAAAGGCTCATTGAATTTAGGGAACTGTGCCAAGCTGGCACCTAGGTTTTGTGGGCCCTTCGAGATACTAGCTTGAATTGGACCCATAGCTTATCAACTTGCACTTCCAGCTAATCTAAGAATTCATAATGTATTTCATGTTTCTTTATTAAAAAAGTATATTCACGACCCTACTCATATGATTGATTAGAAATTGGTACAGGTGGAACCTGAAGGTGAGTTCTAGGTGGAACCCCTACGCATTCTGGACCAGAGAGAAATAACACTTCAGAACAGATCCATTGCTCAGGTAAAGGTGCAATGGAAGCACTTTAGTCTTGAGGAGGCCACTTGGGAATTGGAGGGAGATTTGCGGAAATCTCATCCAATCTTGTTACAATAAAGGAACAAACATTGAGGAGAGTTTTTTATTGAAGGGGGAAAGGATGTGACATCCCCAAAAATCAAATATTTTTGAAAATTTAATTTTTGCTTGAAAATTATTCCATTTTAGTAAATTCGAATTTGGAATTTTTTTTCCATTTATGGCAATTCCGAATTTTGAATTTGATATTTGTAATAAATTATTATGACTGTTGGGCAGAGATCTGATTTGAATCAACTAATTATTTGACAATGACACTTGTATAAAAACATAATATTTTATATTGATTGCAGGAGGACAAATGGAACAACCATGTCAAAATATTAGCTTACCATGACTCCATGAGTGGGGAACATGTTGGAACTAACCCTAGGCTGATTTTTACAAGTGGAAAATCAGTGATTTGGCCGTTGGTAGCCCCTGAAAATTAGGGATTTAGAAAGTTGCGAAAATTCCCAAGGGAGGAAAAAAGGACCTAGGCAAATGAATAAAGAAGCATATGTGAGGAGGTAGGATGCTGCCAAGTATGCTAGAGAAATAGACTATTGATTTTTTTTCCTTGCTGTTATGAACACTGAATGAGTGTGAGGAAAGGGGGATCTACGAAATTGAAATACATTGCTGAAGAGGAATTTCCAAGTTCGCCCTCATGGACTCATGGTCAGGATAGGGGGTGAATCATGCAAGTGTTCTGGGCTGCTCGGTTCCAATGTTGGGAGGAACATGGTTATTCCCTTTGTCTTCTCGTGAGTTTAGTTAAGATATGCTATTCTAATCCTTATCTATTTGAATGATTTTATATCTGATGCATTGTACATGTTAAATCTAAACTGAAATGGTTCCCAATATCTGTTTTAATGATCATATAATTGTTGTAAGATATTTACTGTATCTAAATTTCAGTATTTCGGTCTCTATGGGATGAATTAGTTACTGATATAGTGAAATCATTAAAATAGGTATGCATTCAATAACTTGGACAAAGGCTATTTGATTTCATGAAAATACAGTCCACTTTGCTATGGAATAGTTGACAGAACATTTCTGAAATCATCCCCTGGTAACCTCTACTATGGATTTAGAACCTGTATGCCAATATAAAATATGTGATATCCTCATAGAGTAAGAAAATAGATTGTAGGATTTAGTTCTGGAAATGTTTCCTAAAATTCAAACTTCAATTAGAATCGAATATGTATCAATGAACTTGAACAAACAAAGCTATTGCGAGCACATATTTAATTCTACAATTTGATTCCTAGACGAAATTATATATATGGTCGAACTTGGATAGAACCATATTAATGAAACATAGGGGAATGAACATAACCAAGGGATTAAGTTTACCCTAAACTTAATGATATAATTATATAAATTGCTATTACCCGAATGGAAGGTTATACATGATAGTATCCTACTACAAGAAAGCGGCTAGTGCTTTCGTTGATACATTATAAACGTATGATGCATATTCTATATGTTGTGAGAAAGGGTAGGGTATTTCCAATTCGACTATATCGTGAGGGATGCTGAGAGAAAACAAAGAGTTGTGAGTTCATGGATGTAGCATTACTACACCTCGGATAAACAATTGTAAGATTTAGGATATCCTTTAAATTACTTCGCAGTTTTTCCAGAAAACTATTTTAGGAAATTACAGAGTTAATGCAATCTATTCTGAAGAGGCAATTGGTTGAAATACAATAATCTACAAGACGCAGATGTGAAACCCTGTTTCTGAATGATCCCCTTTGGGGTAAATTCAAAATAAGAATTGCGTTAACAAGAGACTAATCATACAGACATTAATAAAATCAAGAAATGATGGTTACTGTAACTTGCATAGATACTCCCGAATACATTAATTATAGAAGTAATGTATAGAACACCAAGGATAAATTACCCTGAAATCTTTTCTTCAAATAGAAAAGATGGTCCCTCCAATACTAAGCTTAACAGATTGAAGATTTCCCAAATAGTAAACTTAGATCTGTTTTGTCGATTTCTAGTATTTGAGCATCATTCATTTCCCTACATCATGCTTGACTATACATATCTTCTTAAATGGACTTTTAACAAAAAAACAAATCAGGGTTTAATCCTCAGACATCCGGCACAGGAAATCGGAGCATGGGAAATGTTACTTTTAACAAGAGAAAGCTATGAACATAATCATGACCTCCATGATTTGAAATTAAGGAACAAGTTGAGAGCCACTATTCGGAACCCGAGTACCTTTGTCATAATCGGTAGAGGCCAGTCCCTACGCCGTGAAGGGGGCATACCTGCATTTACCATCATAGAAAAAAATTAGTAAAATACAGAGTAGGACTTTAAATTTAGAATCGAAAGGTAAATTGATAACCATAGCTATGCCTGGAATACTTAACTTAGGAGCCAAAACACCACGTCCACCAGTTTTCATGCACTTGTCTTGTAATCGACCCTGGCCGAGGGGAGGATGGTCCCTGGAACTTCTAGTGGGTACCTTCACAATAGGCATAGTCCCACCATTAATACAAAGAATCCCATTTATATAAAATTTAACAATTACTTTGAAAAATAAAATAGCATTGC
>ML825590.1:80902-100657 GCA_009831015.1 Picea engelmannii | reverse complement strand
TAATTTAAGAAGACTTTAACTAACACTTAGGAGGGTTTTAGTTTACACCCTTATGTTTATTTTTGCAGGATCTTTTCTTAGGGCTTATCGAAATTTTATCTTAGAGATGTTTTAAATTTAGGTTTAGATTTGAACTGGGCGACGATTAATTATGGGAGGGGTTTTGAGAATTTCTTAAGGCGCTAATGTCTTAGGGTCATCTAGGTTGTCTCATCATCATCAACAATGCGACGTGCCCTTGAGGACGCACTATGTGCTCCAAGGGTGTCGCTCGCCTCATTTGCTTCTATTGCGCGACGTGCCCTTCAGGATGCACGACATGCTCCAAGGGTGCCACTCGCCAACTTGTGTTTATTTTGTGCGACGTGCCCTTCAGGATGCACCACGTGCTCCAAGGGTGCCAGTCGCTGACTTGACGGATTGGTAGACATCTATAACCCCTGGAGTCAACACTCCGCCAGGTGAACTTGTGGGAGACTAAGGGCTCTAAGGAATAAGGCCCCCACCTTATTGCGCGCCCCTTAGAATCATCATGAGCGACTGTCGCAGTCTTCCCTCATGACATTGTGGATCCTCTCGAACTAGGTAATCATTAACCTACAGTTCGAGCCACGACGGGAGTGCTAGTAGGCTACGGCAGGGCTGTTGTCCACACCTCTCCCTCAACCTCTCTGGAAATCATGTGCGGCCCCTTTACTCCATATGTGAGTCTGGTCGACAAGCTATCGTCAGCCTGCATCATCAACCATCATGTCAGAACATGTCAAAAACATATCATCAAATCAATAAATATCATGGTAAATAAATCAACTCAAATATCACACTCCCTGACTCAATCCGGATTCTGAGGGTTCCGTCGATGCCTCTGCATCCTCCAGGTCAAAAACCCTGCACACTCAAATAAACTGAGTCAATAGCACCTGTATATAAAAATAGTAATACATCACGTCATCTATCATAACGCATCATCATCAAGGATAACTATCTTATCATCACAAAAATCCATATCACTTGCGAGCAAGTGTCCTCAAAGAATAACTTTGGTAAGTGCACCAGAGCGGGATGTTACATACAGCCCCTCTTGGTCTAAACTTCGTCCCGAAGTTTCTCAGTATAAATGTCGAAATAAATGTGCCACAATATCATAAATACCACAGTATCATAAGTCTATCTATCAAACAAAAATGGAAACTGCTGGTGCATATCATATGCGTCCTCCCAGGTCGCCGAGTGTGGACTATAACTGTCCCACTAGACCTTGACGTGATCTATCGTTCGATATCGTAACTGTTGAATGTGATGATCTAAAATGCGAACTGGCTCAGCCGTGAGCGCTCCCTCATCTGACACCTGTCATCTCGAGCACAGTCGACTGGTGCTCTGCCTGGCGGTTATTCACCGCTGCGTGAATCTGATGGGCCTTGCCCATATCTCCCACTGTAGTGGGTTCGGCTGATGCGGATGCTCTGGTCCTCTCCACAGGATAGTCACATTGGTAGTCTGGCTCCCCACACGTCCAACACCCCTTCTTCGGCCCAGTAGTCCTGGTACTCGAAGTAGAGGATGACGACCCACTGGCCTGGAAACCCGGTTTGTTCTGCTGAACCGGCCTAAACTTTTGCTACTGCGGGCAACGCTGCTACTGGTGCTGTGGTCCTCGGTAAGGTGTCTGCTACTGAGGTGGCGGTCGTCGAGGTGTAGTGAATGTGGATCCCCTCTGGAAGCCACGATACCCCGGCATATGTCTCGCTGGTGTCTGCTGCTGCGACATACCAGATGAACCCTGCCCTGCAGGTCTCGTTGGAGTCCTGGTATGACCCCCACTGATAAGCTCCTCCTCAGCTATGAGGGCCTTTTGGATAGTGTCGTGCAAGGTTTGAGGCATCAGAATCCTAACCTTTGCACGCAGGCTGTCGTTAAGGCCAAACAAGAACCTGTTGACCTTGAGCTTCTCAGTGTTCAGGTCCGGAGCATACCGGAGCAGCTCCATAAAACATGCCTCGTACTCGGGCACCGTACGACCTCCCTGTCGTAATGCATTGAACTCATTGAGATGACTCTCAATGAATTCCTCTAAAAGATACCTCTCTCCGAACCGTTCATCGAACAGTTCCCATGACACATCTTCGACGGCCATGTTCAGTTGTGGTAGGAGCATCTTCCACCATAGAAGAGCGCTCCCCTTCAATTGAAATACCGCCATGCGGACCTTCATGTTGGAGGTATAATCGCGTAGTACGAAGCACATCACCATATTCTCCAACCATGCCTCGGTGGCTGCGTCGTCCGGGGCACCAAAGAACTCTGGAAATTTTACATTCTCGAGTTCATGGTGAATGCTACCTGTAACGGCCGGTGTGCATGGCGAAACCTCAGCAGGTGTCGACGCCCTGTCCTCATCTATGTCCAATCGGTTGATCAACGCCTTGGACATGCGCTGAAAAGATCTCATCATCCCCACGACATCATCGACTATGATTTGCTCCTATCTGAGAACCTGCTCGCCTCCCTGGGGGTTAGACCCCTCAGGCGTGGATGTTGTTGGAGGCGTTCCGCCTCCTCCCCTAGCACCCCGTCATCTGCCTCTGTGGCGTCCTCTAACCATGATTACCTACACACACACAATCCACTCGATCATCAACAGAATAGTCAAATATAATAATGTCAATGGAAGCCACAGCGAATCCCAAGTCGCAGGTCGAACCTGGCTCTCATACCATATGTAACGACCTCCTACCTTACGACAACCACTCTGAGAACCGGTGAAATTTATTTTTTGTTTAAGGTGTGTGCACATGTGTAGAAGTAACAAACACACTTGGCTCTACATCACCACCCGACAACTAACAAGACGCAACCACGATGTTCAACATAAGAAGATTGAAGGCACACAGCGAGTAACTGCAACAATATATGACCATAGTCATAAGGCGCACAACACAACATTAAGACATACTGGGGGTGCACAGTAAGAACACAGAGGGAAGAATCCATGGTGTTAGGGTTACTATTTTTGCACAGGAAAGTAGGGCGTTTAGTCTTATGTCTTCTCGAAAGAATCTTAGACAGGCTCCTGGCCGACTGCTCAGGCAGAAACTAGTAACCCGATCTACAACAAGACGCAAGAAAGACGAACACAACAAGATGACCCCGACATATCACAGTGACAACAAGCAATAAATTCCCCTAGACATAAGGCGTACAACTAGCAGTTGTAAGCAGAAAACGACACCAGGTGTTAAGTACAGTACACTCACAGATGGAAGAATCCAATAGTAGAGTTTACTATTTCTGCACAGAAAAGCAGGGTGTTTAGTCTTATGTCTTCTCGAAAGAAGATTAGACAGGCTCCTGGCCGACTGCTTAGGCAAAAACTAATAAATCTTTTAGGGAGTCGTAGTAGTGGAAACTGTGCCTTTAAACAGCCCGAGACTACTAATACGGCTCAGGATTCTTTACACCGATAAATCACGCACACATACATACATACTAGGGCTACAAGGAGGTGTCTATACCCCTCTCGACACAAACAGACCAAGCAAGTAACTAAATACTTTCAAGTACAAGTAAATAAGAAGAACGATTACATCCCTTACGGAGGGTGCGTGACAAAAGGACTCCGACAGCGAACACCCCAGGTTCAACATTTATTAAGTGAACCACCCCCTCAATTTACTAACTCCGAGTAATTTATTATGTGTAATTCTGAGACATTCCACCATATATGTTTTATCAATAACGATAGTTGACACTAGCATTACAATAAGATAACCATATCATTATGTTTTCTAAGGTTAACAACATTGCAATAAAGACAATGATCATACATTTCAAAGGATATCAACTCTAACATTGCAATATATTTATATGGCGAGAACAATACCATTACATATTTCCAAACAATCTATTACAATTACATAATTTATAAACAATTGTTCAATTGCATTCCTTTACGTATTATAGTAACCACATTACCTAGTCAATACATTTACACCTTACTAACAATTTATGATATCATTAACGACTGTTACATGAATACTTCAGTATCACCTTACGATTAGATTACCTCTCATTTACATCCCATTACCTCAACTTCCATTGCTTTGTACTAACCCTTAACTGTTCATTACATATTATTTTCTAATATTCTGCGAAAGGATATCGAAACTACATTTTCGTGATCTAACAAAAAGAATTGCATTAACTTCATATTGCAAAGAATATCAAGATTATATTTCTGTTATCTAACGAATAGTATTGCATGAACTTCATGTTGCACTAGCCTTACCCTAAAACATAGCCAACATTACATTTATTAAAATAATTTTTCTAATTAGAGAAACAATAGAATACATACCCATCATGCAACAGAAAATTACTATTATAACAATACCAATCATGCTTTAAAATACATACCAATCATGCAATAAAACATATACCAATCCTGCAACATAAATTCACTATTATAACAATACCAATCATGCTTTAAAATACATACCAATCATGCAATAAAATATATACCAATCATGCAACAAAAATTAATATTAATATCATGCAACAAAAGATTTATACCATACCTTACAATGACCTTACAAAATATGACTAAAGCAATTTAAACATCATCATTGGCATTTCGATTAACAAATATCAACATTGCTATTACTGCATAATATGGTAACCATACCAATGCCTGTTGCTATAGCAGAATGCGCTGACATAGCCTTGGCGCTGAAACTAGATTTTAGGGTTATGACTGTCATAAATGCAACGAAACACAAATCTAGAAGAAACACAAACTCAACTCTGGGAAGGATGAAGGGCAGGTTGGGGAAAAGAGATTTCGCTGGTTTTAAGGGATGGCCGACCAGTTTTAATGCGATTAATGGCTTTAATGATGTCAGAAAGTGATTAAGGAAACCGTTTGCGTCTAAATTGAGGGAACAGTCTAACACCCGAACGTTCACCTGGAAGTGCTCAAAGGTATTCTCTACGTAACACTGACAAATTTAAAAGACCAAATGCAGTGCATGGATTCAGAGGAGTGAATTGTACATTGGATCAAAGGAGAACCCGTTCACTGGAAAAATAGCATAAAAGAAGAGACTGGACAGGAATGTCTTTCCGGTTTAGGAACCCACTGTCAGCATACAGGCATGAATCATCTGTACTAGAACCAAATCAGAAACCAACTTACAAACAGAAGTGCAAGAACGAATTTTACCAGCACGAAATTTCAAAACGAAATCTCATAATTAATCTCACAAAAAGGGAATGCCAGGGACGACTTGCCAATGTTAGGTTGCCAGCACGAGTTGACAATGATCATACGAAAATAAAAGACCAGAACAAATGGCCAACACACTTCCAGAACAATGTAAAATGATCTTACGAAAATAAAAGCACCAGAAACAAATTCTCAAATCATTTAACCAAAACATCAAGAAAACATGCGCAGATATTGGTCCCTCTAAATCAATGAAGTAACGATCTATCGAATTCTGTGCATTCATTAGAAAATGAGGAACCAACATAAATATCCGGGATTCACAGGTGTCAAGAATCCTCAATACTTTCGCTGTCAGACAAAGGTGAGGGAGGGAAGAAAGAAAAATGAACGCCCTGGCCACACGGTGATATACAGAACGTCCCAGCAATAGAAACGCCCCAGAATTTTCCCACAGAGAACAAAAAGGCCACAAAATTGAGCGTGCCCACAGAGAAATAAAACCACATACATTGAGAAATAAAAACCAAGCTCGTGCGCAAAAAAACAATCCAATTTAAAATGATGGATTTGAAGTTGTGAAAATATACTCAGGAGGAACCCAACCGCCACCAGTGATACAAGGAATTTCTCCAGGGAAAAACCTATGGCAGCGCAAACACATACGGGAACAATAGATTGGCAGCGCAACAAATATGGGAAAAATATGTTGGTCAGCGCAACACAGAACTTATTCCAGAACTGATTCGAACAATTTTATTCAGTAAAATACAGTCATAAACCTTTTCATCATCTCACTAATAACGGAGGTAAATAACTTTATTAACAGAGGCAATCACAATGCATTCTATTCTACTAAATTACAAGTCATACCATTGCCTTAACTCCTGCCTCGATGATGTCTCGCGCTCCTTGCCGCTTCCCGCGCTCCGTGCCGCTCCCGCTCGCCGGCCGTAGAGAGCTCACCGGTACCTCCCAGCCAATCGCTAGGGGTACTCTGCTTCCCCCTTAGCCCCCCGAGGCGCAAAGGGGCCACACAAGATCCAGAGATAAGACTAGCTTCTCAGCTCGCCTCCAAGGCTGAGCTACCACTCCAATATAGTTGAGATAAACCCAACTCCTCACAAGAAATCCGTCATGATACAATCTGGAAGCGTAACGTTACGCTAATCGTTCATCCCTTCTTCCTCCTTATCCCCTTCTTTTATAGAAATTTGAGACCCACCTACTCTCCCTAAATCATTATTAATTTAATTTTTAATGAAAGTCCTCTAAAAATTCTCTGCCGCCCAAGTGTCACTCATCCCCCATGTTTCTCCAAAATTATTTACTTTAAAAATATTAAAAGACTCATTTCCCTCACCCCCCTTATAGTCGCTCCTAAAATTACTCCTAGGGTTCCTAGATCCCCTCTCATGCTTTTAACAACTTTCCTAAAATGAAGTCGCTGATTTTTAGTAACTCCTTAATTGTTGATTTCTTTTTTCTTTTTACCCTATGTCCCCTACTTTCCATTATTAAGTTTCCTTTAATACAAGTTTCCTTATTTCTATTAATTGTTCCTTTCCCCTTTTTTTTTAAAAAAAACCTAAAGAGATAAATGCACTTATTAATCTTTTCATTATATTTCTAAAATCCTAACTTTTATACTCCCCCACTTTAATAATTTTAATTCTTCTTTATAATTTAAAAGTCATGGGTTTCACTTAATTTATCTCCCTCATTACTTTACCCCCCTTAATTTAAGAAGACTTTAACTAACACTTAGGAAGGTTTTAGTTTACGCGCTTATGTTTATTTTTCCAGGATATTTTCTTAGGGCTTATCGAAATTTTATCTTAGAGATGTTTTAAATTTAGGTTTAGATTTGAACTGGGCGATAATTAATTAGGGGAGGGGTTTTGAGAATTTCTTAAGGCGTTAAGGTCTTAGGGTCATCTAGGTTGTCTCATCATCATCATCAATGCGATGTTCCCTTCAGGACGAACTACGTGCTCCAAGGGTGTCACTCGCCTCGTTTGCTTCTGTTGCATGATGTGACCTTCTGGATGCACCACGTGCTCCAAGGGTGGCACTCGCCAACCTGTGTTTCTTTTGTGCGACGTGGCCTTCAGGATGCACCATGTGATCCAAGGGTGCCACTCGCCGACTTGACAGATTGGTAGACATCTATAACCCCTAGATTCAACACTCTGCCATGTGAACTTGTGGGAGACTAAGGGATTTAAGGAATAAGGCCCCCACCTTATTGCGCGCCCCTTAGAATCATCGTGAGCGACTGTCGCAGTCTTCCCTCACGACATCGTGGATCCTCTCGAACTAGGTAATCGTTAACCTACAGTTCGAGCCACGGCAGGAGTGCTAGTAGGCTGTGGTAGGGCTGTTGTCCACACCTCTCCCTCAACCTCTCTAGAAATCATGTGCGGCCCCTTTACTCCATATGTGAGTCTGGTCGGCAAGATATCGTCAGCCTGCATCATCAACCATCATGTCAGAACATGTCAACAACATATCATCAAATCAATAAATATCTTGGTAAATAAATCAACTCAAATATCACACTCCCTGACTCAATCCGGAGTCTGAGGGTTTCGTCGATGCCTCTGCATCCTCCAGGTCAAAAACCCTGCACACTCAAATAAACTGAGTCAATAACACCTGTATATAACAATAGTAATACATCATGTCATCTATCATAATGCATCATCATCAAGGATAAATGTCTTATCATCACAAAAATCCAGATCACTTGCGAGCAAGTGTCCTCAAAGAATAAGTTTGGTAAGTGTGCCAGAGCGGGATGTTACATTCTTGAATATCATCTTCTTCCGGTACATTATACTTTATAGGCCTTCCTCTTGGATCATATCTAACAACAAACGACCAACCTAGTTTACCGGGAACCTCGCAATAGAATACCTGCTCACATTGGCTTGGAAGAACATAACTATCTAGACCTGGCTCAAATTTCCTTGTATTAACCATGGTAAAATCATTGTCATGTTGAATAACAGTTCCTTCAGGATCACATTCATTTATACATAAACGATACCATTTGAGTTCAAACAGAATTATCTTGAAGGATTTTAAGTCACACTCGATTATATCATCCAAATATCTATAATATCTATTTTTTGTTAGTCTTGGATGTTTGTCACTTCTAGAAGAAACATTAGTGACTTGAAACACTGCAGTTATCCCTGAATTGATGGTTTTCTTCATGGCATCCACCCTTTTGATGTGAAATTTTTTACCATTATACAACATAGCTTTGTGGTGCTTCAATTGCAATATTTTCGACAAGTACAAAATAAATTAATAATTAATAAACATATTTAAACTTAATAAATATTTAACATTTTGTATAATAACAGAAAGTGGTGGTAAATTTTTATATGCTTACCTTTTTATCTTTTAAACCATATGCTAAATCAATGTCCCTCTGCGTAAGATTGTGATCTTCATTACGATGAGCTCTTTTAATTAATGTTGCCACCCCTTCCCATGATAGCCTACCATGATGTTGTTCACATTGTTCTATCCATGGCTTCATCCAATCAAGATTGTTAGCAATGTATAAATGTAGTGCATCCCACACTCCACCAGCTACAATAAAAAAAATATAAATTAGTAAGAATAATGAATAATAATAATTCATGGAGGCATAATATAAACTGAAGACATACAATATAGATAAAAATAAAATAATATAATACCTTTCACTTTCCTCATTTTACCATTCCTGACCAAGACCTCCACTTCAGATATTTTGACGTTATTGACACCCCAAATGCAATGCTTATTAATTTTCCTCACTAAATCAAGAACATAATCGCTAATATACACTAACATTTGATATACCATACACCCCTCCACCATAGGACCCTCAGGACGTTCTCTTTGTCTAACTAAATCCTTCAATGACTTCAAGTGTCTCTCCACCATCCACATTGACCTTATGTCTATAGTACCACACAATTCAATCTCCTCGACCTGGTGTATGAGGTAGTGTTCTTGCACATTGAAAAATGCTAGAGGTAGATATTTTTGCATTGCACACATTAAATGAGGAATTTCTCTCTTCCAATATTTAATATCTTCCTTATGGATTTCTTTATATGACAACCACCTACAAATGTTATGATAACAAAATATGTTTTTACAAAGACAAAATTGTATACATGAATATTACAGGTAAATTGAACGCATGCCATCAACAAATTCTACAACATTTTTATTACATATAAATAATAATATGTAATTCATCTGTCATTATTTACCTCATGTATTTTCCAAGGTCATATATAACTTGTTTTATGTTGTTTTCAAAGATGGCGGGAAAAGATAGAGGTAGCACATACTGTAATAAAACAATGGCACATTAATAAATATTCGATTTCATATTAACAATATATTTACAAAATTTAAAAATATTACATCGATTCTTACCAATACATAACAAATATATGAAAGAAATTACCTTGATGAAGATATGTCAGTCATGAGTTTTTAACCCGCCAAATTCACCTTTCTTTGTTAATATGTTCTTGATGTTTGAAGCAAATCCTATCGGAAATCTAATTTTTCGAATGAGCTCTTTTACAACATTGCTTTCATCTTCTTTAAATAACCATGGGAGGCTATTTCGATCGACTCCATTAGTCCTATTTAAATCAATAATATTTAGCATTGCATGATTGGTTTCTTGAATGTCACTACAAATTTTAGAAATTTTTTCTTTGTCACACCTTCCATCTAAGATTCTCCACAAATTTTTTGTTACGTTCTTTCCGATATTGATTATGTCGAACAAATGAGTTATTTCTAGTTGCTCGTAGTAGGGAAACCTACTAAATTGTTTGGGGAAAATTTTCATTCCTCGTGGAAGTAGATCGATGCCTTGATGACGAACTATATGTTACGTAAATGAAATTAACAAAATTACAATTGTTAGATTATACACAATAGACATGAGAATTCAACACAATTAAAAAATATAATATATTGCATACAATGATGAAGATTGACTTACATTGACAATTTGATCTGTTATATTCCAAATTCCATAGGTGTGGTGTCATTCTTCGTGGTTTTATCCCACTCTCTTCTTTAGCATTGAAATTATGTTCATCGATATTTCGATGCCTATGGTTCTTAGTGATGCAGGAGCATCGCCAACACATCAAGCAAGCCAACGCGGAAGCGAAGGACAACTGGACGAGCCAGCACAAATTTTGAAAACACTTTGGAATTGTCGCGTGATCTTAAATGAGTCATTTAAGATGAGGCGCAGTTGTATATTGTAATGGACCATAAGAGGATTGCTCTCGTCCTTAGTAGATAGAATGCATTTAAAGTAGTTAATGTAGGTAGATAGAAATTTAATCCTAGACTACACAGCTTTGGAGCGCAAGAGGGAAATGATATATAGACACCTTCATTGTGCATTATAATATTATTCTAGAGAGTTAGAAGAATTTGAGCAAGAGGAAGTAGAGAGATGTGTAAGAACACCCATGTACAGATACTTGAATTAATAAAAGAGATTGATTCAAATCCATGGTTTTATGTCTGTTCTCTGTGTAATGATGTTGATATGCTCATGAATGTTTGCTTCCTGTTATACATTTTCTTTTATATGTTGTGTATATGATTTCATGTTTGAATTGAAGTCTGAGGGGAAGAAGGAATGAGTTTCAATTGTTTCTCTATTTCAACCAGAGGATTCCTGCAAGGAGTGCAGTTGAAGTGTCCATAAGGAGTGTGTTGACAGAGGGTTTAGATAGAGATAGCTTTTGTTCTCATTCATCCCAAAAGTGCAGTTGGGAATAGGAGCCGTCAAAGGAGTGCGCAGGCCAAGGAAAGCTTCAGGGTAGCGAACTTGAGAAAAGAATTGAGAGAATGCTGCTAGAGGCATGTGCAAAGTCGAAGACTTCAACACTTATATGTGGTTGAAGGTTTCCTGCAAGGAGTGCGTGCAAGAGGTTTTCTGAAGGACTTGAAAGTTGTGGAAAAGCCCAGGAGGGATAAGGCTTCCTAACCCATTGAAGGACAACATAGAAAAGTTGTGCCTTGAAGGTTGGCAAGAAGCATCGCAAGTTGCACGCAGGTGGACGCGTTCTATGAAGGAATACTTAGTCGTTTCGTAGAATTCATCAGGAAGAACGAACGATCAGTATTCTCCGAGGAGAATTCACGAAATCCCGTGGGCCGTTAGATCTTAAGTAGAAGAAGGGGATATACGTGAGTATTTCCATAGGGCTCAAAGCTTAGGACAGATAGAGTCGTTGATCCAAGCCAGCCAGGGCCGTTGGATTATTCGCGAAATCACCTACCGGGATTTCATGAGAAAGGAGTCAAATATTTGGCAACGGTAATCGCAATATTGCAATACACGATATCCTGATAGCTAAAAGGTAGCGTGGGGCCACAGTGGAGTTGGCAGGTGGAAAAGTGGCACAAGTCATCCAGGTTTCATGGCGAGAAGTCCCGAACATTGGACATCAGGATTCGCGATCCCGCGAAGTCCGAAATCCCGACGAGGTGACGGGACCATTGAAAAGTCAAATCTGTGAGCTCATCATATTTTCGGCATATCGGGACTCGGGAGTCGAAGAACCGAGTTTCTCGACACCACGAGTACCGACATCCCGATAGAGAAAATCCCGACAAAGTAAAGGAGAAGGTCAGCATTGACTTGCATCGGGTCTCGGGGATTCCTAGAACAAGCACTCGACCACTGACCTTTGGACGCGCCAAGTTGCGAGTTCTGATCTCCCGATAAGTAAAGAGAGGGGGATCCCACGAGCGTTTCTGTGGGTGCAGATTTCCCGATAGGGAAATCAGAAGATCCTTAGAGTTCTTTGGGCCGTGTAAAAGAGAAGATACTGTGAGCGGGCGTGCTTGCGGGTGCGGTTGTGTCAAGTTTGGTATCAGATAACAGAAAGCTTATTTTCTTTTTGTAGCAAGGAGAAGTAATATTCACCATGCCGCTGAGGAGAGAAAGACAGTCACCCGATCCAGAGGATAAGAAAATGCTGCGAAAAAGAGGCAGGCAGATGGCAGATCCAGCCATAGAGAGACAAATGCGTGATCTTCAAGCAAGACTCGAAGATATGGAGACAACACAAAGATGCACAGCCAGTGCAGGGGATCTCAGTGATTCCGAGAGCAAAGTCGAAGCTGAACATGAGGAGGAAGTTGCAGCTGAAGATGCATCAAACGAGCATTTGATCATAGTTATTTCCAGAATGGGTGCAAGAGAAAAGATGGATATTCCAGTTTACGAGGGAAACTTGGATGCAGAAGAGCTTCTAGATTGGATTAGAGCTCTTGAAACATACTTCGACTATGAGGATGTCGAAGAGGACAAGAAAGTCAAGCATGCTGTCACACACTTGAAAGGACATGCAACATTGTGGTGGGATGAACTACAAGCTGATAGACGTTGCAAGGGCAAGCAGAAAATCAAGAGCTAGGATAGGATGATTACAAAGATGAAGGAGAAATTCATCCCCATGGATTATCAAATTACTTTGTTCAGGAGGATGCAAAACTTGAGATAGAAGCTGATGACAGTGAAGGAATACACTAAGGAATTCTATAAACTGAACATCAGGGCAGGTCATCGGGAGAGTGATGATGAGAAAGTTTCCAGATATATGAATGGCCTGAGATATGATATCTAGGACGAGATGAGCATGGTAACCATCCGAACTGTGGAAGATGCTTATCAGATGGCTCTGAAAGCAGAAGAGAAGCTGAGCCGGAAACAGAGTCAAAGGGGCCGAGACAGAAGTCAGCCCAGAGGCAAATCAATTGCCCAGGATAAATTCCAGAAGCCCAAGGAGGACTTTAAGAAACCTTCAACTCGCACAGAGAGAGGTGGAAATTCACAGTGAGGGCCATATGTTGAACAAAGAGGGTAGCATAATTAGCAGAGAAGATATTATGCTGACAATAACACTTTTCCTCATGCTAGAGGCTGAGGAAGAGGCAAAGGTGGAGTAATCACATGCTTCACATACGAGAAAAATGGACACAAGTCTTACGAGTGTCCAGAGAAAAAGAAGGACATTGGAGAAGCTCACATCGCCGAGGCATAGAGGCGAGATATTGAGGCAGAAGAAGCTGAAGGTGGAAGATCATTGATGATGCAAAAATTCCTTTTAACACCAGAGAAAGAGGTGGAAAGTTCAGTCCAAAGGACCAGACTTTTCAAGACTGCTTGCAAGACCAAGGACAGGGTGTGCAAGGTCATTGTAGACAGTGGTAGCATGGACAATATTGTATCTACAGAGATTGTAGAGAAGCTGGAGCTAGAGATGACTAATCATCCATGCCGATACAGAGTTTCGTGGCTACAGAAAGGACACCAGGTAACTGTCACAAAACAATGTTTAGTTGAATTCAAGATAGGAGGATATAATGGTAAGATCTTGTGTGATGTTATTCCCATGGATGTTTGTCATCTATTGCTGGGTAGACCATGGAAATATGACAAGAATGTGATTCATTATGGGAGAATGAACACATACACCCTGGAGAAGAATGGGAGGACACACATGTTGCTTCCAATTAAAGACAAGGAGGTGAAGCCAAAAGTAAGTAATATAGTACTTCTCATGAGTGGGAAGGAACTTCTTAATGAGGTGAAGAAGAAGGAAGATCCACAGTTCATTGTGGTCAGGAAACTGAAGATTGTTCTGACTAGCACAAGAGTGGATGATTTTCCAGATGAAATTCAAGAACTGTTGGAAGAGTTCGCTGACATAATAGTGGAGGAATTACCTCGTTCATTGCCACCGGTTATAAGTGTGAGTCATCATATTGATCTCATACCAGGAGCCATTTTTCCAAACAAAGCTGCGTACAAATTTGTGCCGCAGGAGAATGAGGAAGTTAAAAGGTAAGTCCAGGAGTTATTGGACAAAGGATTAGTGAGGGAAAGCTTGATTCCATGTGTTGTTACAACAGTACTCAGTCCAAAGAAAGACGAAGGTTGGAGGATGTGTACTGACTCAAGAGCGATAAAAAAGATAACCATCAAGTACAGGTTTCCATTTCTGAGGATGGATGATCTGATGGATTTCTCGGGTGGAGCCAAGTATTTTTCAAAGATCGATTTGAAAAGAGGATATCATCAGATTCACATGAGAGAAGGTGATGAATGGAAGACAGCATTCAAAACAAATGAGGGTTTGTATGAATGGCTTAACAAATGCGCCAAGTACCTTCATGAGGTTGATGAACGAAGTCCTGAGGGAGTTCATCGGTAAATTTGTCATTGTGTATTTATATGACATACTGGTTTACAGTAAGATAGTGGCAGAGAACTTGAAGCATTTGGCTATAGTGATGCATAAATTACAGCAGGAGAAGTCGTTGATAAACATGAAGAAATACTCATTTATGAAGACATAACTCATTTATTTGGGGCTTGTTATTTCGGCAAATGAGTTGAGGATGGATCTAGATAAGGTGGAAGTGATCAAGTATTGGCCATCACCGAAAAGCATATTTGAGGTGAGAAGTTTTCATGGATTGGCTAGTTTCTACCGAAAATTCATCAGGAATTTCAATGGAATTAGCGCAGCAATGATGGATACAGTGAAGAAAAGACATAAATCTTTTCACTGGACCAAAGAGGCTGAGAAGAGATTCAAATTGTTGAAATGAAAGATTACAGAACAACCAATTCTGGTGTTGCCGGATTTCCAGAAAACATTTCAGGTGAAATGTGATGCAAGTAGATTTGCAATAGGGGCAGTCTTAAGTCAGGAAGACAGGCCAATCACATACTTCAGCGAGAAGCTGAATGAGGCGAAATTGAAATACTCCACATATGACAAGGAGTTATATGCCATCATACAGTCATTGAATAAATGGAGGCATTACTTGATTCTAAAAGAGTTTGTGTTGTAGAGTGAAAATCATGCATTGCAGTTTGTGACTCAACAGGAAAAGTTGAATCAAAAACATGTCAAATGGGTTGAGTATATGTAGAATTTTACTTTTGTGATAAAACATATTTCTGGTACTGCTAACAAAGTGGCTTATGCTTTGACCAGGAAGTGTTTGTTGTTGCAGGAGTTCTGAGTCAAGACATTGGGTTTTGATGATCTCAGGGACATGTACGTAGATGATCCAGCTTTTGGGGAAGCGTATGAAGCAGCTGAGAATCCAATTCTCAGAGATAGGAGCTAGTGGGCTGAATACATGATCCAGGAGGGGTTATTGTTTAGAGGAAATCAACTGTGTATTCTGAAATGCCCCATGAGGGAGAACTTATTAAAGGAGAAACACAGTGGAGGATTGGCAGGGCATTTTTGTCATGACAAAACATTCGCGAAGCTGAATGAGTCATATTTTTGGCCGGGAATGTGAGAAGATGTCAAGAGATTCGTTGACATATGTAGAATTTTCCATCATTTGAAGGGAAGGAAGCATAATGCAGGTCTTTATCAACCATTGCCCATACCAGAGAGGCCGTGGGATGCAATTAGCATGGATTTTGTACTGGGGTTGCCAAGAACACAAAGAGGTGTCGATTCAATCTTTGTGGTGGTGGATAGATTTTCCAAGATGCCACACTTTATCCCATGCCATAAGACCAGTGATGCAACTCACATTGCCAATTTTTTCTTCAAAGAGGTCATTCGACTTCATGGTTTTCCAAGGAGTATAGTTTCAGATAGGGATATGAAATTCATAGGGCATTTTTGGAGGACCTTATGGAAGAAGATGCGAACTAACTTGTTTTTTAGTTCAGCATATCATCCGCAGATGGATGGACAGAAATAAGTGGTCAACAAGAATCTGGGAGACTTGCTGAGAAGCTTGGTGACAGAGCACCACAGCCAGTGGGACAGTATATTACCACAGGCAGAGTTTGCGTACAATGACTCAGTGAATAGGAGCACAGGCCAGAGTCCATTTAAGATTGTATATGGTATGCAGCCGAGAGGAATTTCTGAACTGAGGGATTTAGAACAGACTGTGACTAGCAGCGCTAGTGCAGAAGATTTCACAGAGGCGATGAGAGAAATTCACAGTGAGGTGAAGGAGCGGTTGCAAACTTCAAGTCAGGAGAACAAGTGTACAATAGATCATCATAGAAGACAACTTCAATTTGAGGTTGGTGATCTGGTTTTGGCACATCTAAGGAAAGAAAGGTTCCCGATGGGAACATACAACAAACTGAAGATGAAGAAAATCGGACCATGCAAGGTCTTGAAAAAGTTTGGGACAAATGCTTACAAGATTGAATTACCCGATGGGATCGAAATTTCTCCAATATTCAATATCTCAGATTTGTACCCATATAAAGCTGAAGGAGCAGGGAATAGAACTGAGCAGCCAGTGATCCAGTGGATGAAATAGATGCCAGTTGCAAAGAAGCCACAGATGGAATGCATACTGGACAAGAGGGTTGGTAAGAAGACCAGAAGAAAATAATACTTCGAGTATCTGGTCAAATGGAAGAACCATCCAATTGAAGATGCCAGATGGGAGACTGAAGAAGAGATACATAAGCATGGAAAAACCATGTAGGAGCTCATGGACAGGAGCCCATCAAAATTTTCAGGCGAGGGATTATGATGCAGGAGCATCGCCAAAACATCAAGTGAGCCATCACAGAAGCGAAGGACAGTTGGACGAGCCAACGTAAATTTTAAAAACACTTTGGAATTGTTGCGTGATCTTAAATGAGTCATTTAAGATGAGGCGCACTTGTATATTGTAATGGACCTTGAGCAGATTGCTCTCGTCCTTAGTAGATATATGGCATTTAAAGTAGTTAATGCAGGTAGATAGAAATTTAATCCTAGACTAGACAACTTTAGAGCGCAATAGGGAAACGAGATATAGACACCCTCATTGTGCATTGTAATATTATTCTGGAGAGTTAGAAGCATTTGAGCAAGAGCAAGAAGAGAGTTGTGTAAGAACACCCATGTACAGATACTTGAATTAATAGAAGAGATTGATTCAAATCCATGGTTTTATGTCTGTTCTTTGTGTAATGATGTTGATATTCTCATGAATGTTTGCTTCCTGTTATACATTTTCTTTTATATGCTGTGTATATGATTTCATATTTGAATTGAAGTCTAAGGGGAAGAAGGAATGAGTTTCAATTGTTTCTCTATTTGAACGAGAGGATTCCTACAAGGAGTGCAGTTGAAGTGTCCGCAAGGAGTGTGTTGACAGAGGGTTTAGATAGAGATATATTTTGTTCTCATTCATCCCAAAGGTGCAGTTGGGCACAGAAGTCGTGCAAGGAGTGCGTAGGCCAAGGAAAGATTCAGGGTAGCGAACCTGAGCAAAGCATTGAGAGACTGCTGCTGCAGGCATGCACTGAGTCGAAGACTTCAACACTTAGACGTGGTTGAAGGTTTTCCACAAGGAGTGCATGCAAGAGGTTTTTTGAAGGAATTGAAAGACGTGGAAAATCCCAGGAGGGATAAGGCTTCCTAACCCATTGAAGGACAATGTATAAAATTTGTGCCTTGAAGGTTGGCAAGAAGCGTCGCAAGTTGCACGCAAGTGGACAAGTTCTGTGAAGGAATACTTAGTCGTTTCGCAGAATTCATCAGGAAGAACGGATGGTCAGTATTCTCCAGGGAGAATTTGTGACATTCCGTGGGCTATTATATCTTAAGGAGAAGCAGGGGAGATACATGAGTATTTCCACAGGGTTCAAAGCTCAGGATAGATAGAGCCATTGATCCAAGCCAGCCAGGGCCATTGGATTATTTCCGAAATTGCCTATCGGGATTTCGTGAGAAAGGAGTCGAAGATTTGGGAACACGAATCGCGATATTGTGATACATGATATCCCAACAGCTAAAAGGTAGCGTGGGGCCATAGCGGAGTTGGCAGGTGGACAGGTGGCACAAGTCATCGGGGTTTCGTGGTGAGAAGTCCCGAACATTGGACATCAGGATTTGCGATCCCGCAAAGTCCGAAATCCCGACGAGGTAACGGGACCGTTGAAAAGTCAAAGCCACGATCTCATCATAGTTTCGACATATCGGGACTCGGGAGTCAGAGAACCAAGTTTCTCGACACCATGAGTACCGAGATCCCGATAGGGAAAATCCCGACATAGTAAAGGAGAAGGTCAACATTGACTTGCATCGGGTCTCAGGGATTCGTAGAACAAACACTCGACCACCGACATTTGGACGTGCGAAGTCGCGAGTTTCGATCTCCCGATAAGTAAAGAGAGGGGGATCGCATGGGAGTTTGTGTGGGTGCAGATTTCTCGATAGGGAAATAGAAGAGCCTTGGAGTTCTTCGGGCCATGTAAAAGAGAATATCCTATGAGCGAGTGTGCCTGCGGGTGCGGTTGCATCACTTAGGGAGAAAGTGCCTATATTCACCAAACACCTCCTTTCCTAAACTTCTTGAACGACAAGATCTCATCCTAGGACCACAAACTGGACATGGAAATTTTCCCTTTGTTTGGAGACCTAAAAGATACACATCAATGGCATCATTAGTTATATAACAAGCAATTATTTAAAAAACAAACATTATAATATCATAAACATCTAACTTAATTAAGTGCAATAGTGTGTTACATACCACAAAAATGTGTTAGTCTCAGTGCATTGTGAATTGTCCATGGAATTGAAATCCTCTTTGACCTATTGGTCTAGAGATGTCATACATAGTGATGTCTTCCCATAACTTTAACATCTCATCGACAAGAGGCTCAATATATACATTCATATATTTCACTTGGTACTTACCTAAATGGTTAAAAAATACACATAATTACTACACCTTGTATACATATATGAAATTGTGAAATGAACAACACAAATGAAATGTTAAACATTAAAAAAACAACATCGTTATAAAAATATGCTTAGAACAATCATTGCCAACATTGTGTTCTCTCTCTTTATTGACATCCAAGGAGGAAGGTTATTGTTTATGACAAAAACAGACCACACTGAGTAGATAGACCTGAGCTCACCAAATGGATTTACACCATCAACTGCCAATGAAATCCTAACATTACGAGGTTCTTCTTTAAAAATTGGCCATCTTTATTCAATATTTTTATATAAAGAACCATCTGCAGGGATTCGAAGAACATCATCTTCACTTCTATTCTGTGCATGGTAATCCATAAACTGTGCTATGTTGTGACATCTAAATAGTCGTTGTAGGCGTGGAATTATGGGAATATAACGAAGAACCTTGTGAGGCACCTTTTTTGTTAACTGATCAGTTCTATATATATTGATTTGACATTGTGGGAAATTTGATTCAGATGCATATTGCCTATAATATATTATGTGATCATTGGGGCATGCATCAATAGCCTGATATTCCATTCCAATTTCTTTTAGAATGGCTGATAATTCTTTTTATGTGCGAGGTAACTTATTTGGTGATGGTAAGAAATATTCACCTATCAACCTACAACAACAATATAAAAAAAGAAAATCAATAATGAAAATTATATTAATCATTATAAATATTGCATCCTTAATTTAGACATCAATTGACAG
>ML825590.1:29636-46726 GCA_009831015.1 Picea engelmannii | reverse complement strand
CCAGCACTCTTGTGCTTGCAAGAACGATCTCATTCGTAGAGACCAAAATTCGTAATTCTTTCCCAAAAGAATCGGACCCTGAGTTGGGCCGAGATTGCTAGATGACGCCATTTTAAAAAAAAATGCTTAAGAATAGAGGGGGGGAAAAAAATTCATATTTACCTCCAAACTCATAAATGTTGATTTGTCGATGGCTGATAGGAGCTTATCGGGCTTTAGATGGCCCTTTGGTCTCCTTGCAATGTGACCACATGCCTTGTGATAAAGCGCTACGGGCTTTTCCCATTCCTTTGGCTTTCAAATCGCCGAATTGCGAAAAATCGCCTTTGGACTTTTCAACGGTCCAGATCTGCTGAGGATTCGACGGTCTAGATCGTATCGGGATATCGCGAATCAGGATTTCACGATTTCGGAGGACAAGTTCTTCTGTCCCATTGATTTCCCGAACTCCGATTTACCGATGGCGCGTTTCCTTTCAGGACTTTCCCGATGGCTTTGATCTTTGCCACGCATCCCAGCAGATGGACGGTCAAGTGCTTTCCTCGTGATTTAACGATTTAAACGTGCGACCTCTTGGTCTCTCGAATCCCGAAATACCGATGACCTTTTCTTGTCGAGACTTTTCCCGAATCACTTTGATCGCCTCCACGTGTCCTTGAAAGATGGACGGCTCAGATTTGCGTCGGGGATTTCACTGGAAAGAAACCTGATCACTTGTTCTCAAAGATCGCGATTTCCCGAATCCCGATCTGTCGATGGGAGCTTTGCTCTTCGGGACTTTTTCCGAGTCCCCGGATTTGCGCCATGCATCCGGGAGAGATGAACAGTCCTGATTCAGCCTCGGGATATCGCGGTTAGTGATGCTCCAAGTTTCTGTCAATGTGAAACCCCGAATGCCGATGCGCTGATAGTGCCCTTGATGTCCGCCACGTGTCCAGGAGATATGGACGGCTGAGATCTGATCGAAGTATCGTGTATCACGATTTCGTGAGTTGCGATGTCAAGTTGCTTTGACAACTTGAAACCCCGAATGCCGAAATGCCAACGTGACGATGCGTTGATCTGCTGCCACCTGTCCTCTGAAATGGACGGCTGTGATCGTTTCGGGATTTCGCGATTTCGCGTATCGGAGTTTTTGGAGAGCAGATTCTTTCGCTCGTCCAACTCTCGATTCCCGATTTTACGATGGAATAGGATCTCACCACATGTCTCTTGACAGACGGTCAAGATGATGTCGGGATTTCTCAAGTGAAAAATTCTCATGTGCACTCCAGACGACTAACAGTCGTGCACCTTCTTGCTGATCCAACGGTTGTCGGTCCTTTGCGCAAGATCTGACGGCTGAAATGCTTTCCCCTGTTCTGCGTTCTCCTCGTCCCTTCTGGACCGGTTTCCCGCCTCGGATCTGTTCACAGGACGACTCTTATGGCTGCAATGGCGGTTCCTTGCGTGTTTGACGTGATCTTTCCCGAATTTAACAGAATTTTCTCCTGCGGAAGAAAAGATTCGTGAATCTTTCAAAGATTTGAAAGAATTTCACGGTTTCATCGTGATCTGCTACAATCTTTGACAGATTTGAGCTATTTTCAAAAATCTTTAAACGATTCAGCCTTCTGCTTGAATCTTTAACGAATTGAAGTGAAATCTTCAAGTTCTTTAAACTTCTTTCGTTCTGCAGCTCTTCTGCGTCAATCTTTGACGGTTCTTTGAGAAAATTGTGCAGGTTTCTTCTTCTGCGATCTCTGCTTCCTCCGCTAGCTTCTCACGGCGATCTTTAAAGAGTATTACGGCCAGCTCTCCAAGCCTTGTGAAAAAACTGTGTCGCGTGCTCTCAAGATGCGTGTAAGCTCTGCGCTGTGAGGATCGAGTTGCTCTCCTGACTATGTGAAGAGGCTTACTGCTGTAGCTCTCATACCATGATAAATTGTGGAGCAAAGAGAAATGCAGAGAGAAAAGAATAGTATATTCAAAATGTATGAAGAAGTACAGAACTGAACTGAAGAGATAATTACAATGTAAGATAGTTGAGCTATATATGCTCAAGCAAGACAAAAATAGAAAGTACAACTGTCCAGTACAGCTGGCAGTGTACGGTCATACTGTTGAGGGTACAATATATTTAACACTTTAGAGTACCTTGGCCGTCATTTTATAGTGAAAATAATGCACAGATAACATTTATTGTATGTTCCTACAGAGTATGTTTGGGGTTATGAGTGCGAAAAAAATTGCGAATTAAGACCACAGAACAAGCACATTCACAAAATCTATCGAGGATAAAAGAAGTCTACTTACCCTTTAAAGGTGTTGGATGGAAATGTGCGAGTTGGCGATCATTATCATATATTGTATATGTTTGCATTTCCTTAGGACATATAAATTCTGATATTGATACTCATGATTACTTATTTTTGTGTTACTTCCATTCATGAATCCTCGATAGCTGTTGAAGTGATCGTTATCATATATTCTATATGTTTTCATTGCCTTAGGACATCTAAATTCTGATATTGATACTCATGATTACTTATTTGTGTGTTACTTCCATCCATGAATCCTGGATAGTTGTTGAAATCTTCTTCTTCCTAATTGGGTGAGTAAATTTTTTCTGTTATGGTRCTTCTATTTTTATAAATCCAGGAACATGACTRGTACAATATGTCATACACACATCTATATATATAACATTTGTTTGAGTTYCATGAGATGTAATTGGATTTATTTTCGAGATAAAGGTTTTTCTCTTTCCATGACACTTCASGGAGATTAGCATGSTTTCTAAACGAATCTCAAAGATCATACTATGATTTTTTCACCACGCACTACATGTTCTCTATACTGTAAAATTGTTTTACCTAATTAGAGAAAAATGGATCATGCTCGTCTTTCTTAAACTTCTGGTAGTGACATAAACTAGTGACCGGGTGATTGATGAGCATAGTGGGATTTTCGGTACCTATAAATTTTTCATTTGAGCTTGGTCAATTACAAATATAGTAGTTTACTCGCGTTGCTTCATTTCAAAGCTTCGATACTACTACCCAATTGTAAGGCAAATTGACTCACAATCTTCTCTTCTACAATTCAAAGAAACCTCTTTCATTTTGTATTTACATAAAAGCTTACTGTACTGGACATCTGTACTTTCTATTTTTGTCTTGCTTGAGCCTATTTAGCTCAGCTATTTCCCTTTACATTGTAACTTCTTCAATACTTCTTCATACATTTCAATATACTATTCTATTCTTTTCTCTCTTCATTTCTCTTTGCTTCACAATTTATCATGGTATCAGAGCTTCAACAGTAAGCCTCTTCACACAGTCTCGAGAGCAACACGATCCTCACAGCGCAGAGCTTCACGGATCTTGAGAGCACGCGACACAGACTTGTTCACAAGGATTGGAGAGTTGTCTGCCATACTCTCGAAAGATCATCGCAGGAAACTTCCACGAGGAAGCAGACCGTCATACCGTCATATGCTCAAAGATCAGCGTAAGAAGCTCATGCGACAAAGCGGAGCTTACAACGCTCGAAAGATCAAAGAAGAAGAGAACGCAGAAGAAGAAACAGTAAAGATTCTTGTAATCTTTTCAAGAATCATCAAAGTTTTACGAAGAAGAGCTGCAGGAGGTGGGAACTCTTGAAGAATTCAAAGAATTCGTTCAAAATCATTAAAGCTTCCTGCAGAAGGCAGAATCGTTTAAAGTTTTTCAAAATTCGCTCAAATCTGTCAAAGATTATAGCAGAGAATGAAGAACTCGTGAAATTCTTTCAGATCTTTGAAAGATTCACGAATCTTTCTTCCACAGGAGTAAAGAACGCGTCTCAGGTGCAAAGAACAGCCATTGAGGCTGTAAGATTCATCCTGCGAACGGATCTGAAGCGGGAAACCAGTTCAGAAGAGATGAGGAGAGCACGAAAAGGAGAAAGAGTTTCAGCTGTTAGATCTTGCGCAGAGGACTGATAGTCGTTGGATCAGTGAGAAAGTGCACGAGGTTTAGTCCTCTGGAGCGCTAAGGAGAAATTTTGACTTGTGAAGTCCCGACATCATCTGGACCGTCCATCAACAAACACGTGGCGAGATCGCAACATTTCGCTGACTCACAAGTTGTAAAGGTCAGAAGACTGTCGTGAGAATTCGCAAATCATGAAATCAGGATTCATTCTGGACAGTTGGATCGAGATAGATCGTGAGTCGTCGATCTTATCCCATCGCAAAATCGGGGATCGGGAGTTGGACGAGCGAAGGAGACTTCTCTCCAAAACTCCGATACGCGATGTCGCGAAATCTCGAGAGGACTTGTGAGCCGTCCATCTCAGAGGACAGGTGGTAGAAGATCCAAGTTCTGTCAAATTGGCATATCAGAGTTCGCGGTTTTGAAAGACCGTCGCAACAAGAGTTCTAAACTCATGATATCACGATTCATGAAATAACGATCAGATCTTAGTCGTCCATTTGTTTGGACACGTGGCAGACATCGAGGAAACCGTCGGCATATCGGCTACCGGGGTTTCAAGTTGACAGATAATTTGTGTCAACGGATCATCGCAAGTCGCGATATCCCGAGGTTGAATCAAGATCGTCCATCTTGAGGGGACGCGTGGCGCAAATCCAAGGACTTTGGAAAAGTCCTGAAAAGAAAAGGGCCATCGGCACATCGGGATTCGGGGTTTCGTGAATCCTGAGGACAAGAAACATGAGCATTTCGGAACTGCGAAGTCCGAAATCCCGACAGGAGGAAATCTTCGTTGTAGGGCCCAGCTGGCGTCATCTCATCAAAACGAGGGATCGAGAATATCTACCGTGAAACCCCCAAAGCAGAATTGAGCCGTCCATCTGTTGAGGATGCGTGGCAGAGATCGAGGCTTTCAGAAAATTTCCCGAAAGCGGAGTCCATCGGCATTACAGGATTCGGCAAATCGTGGATCCTGGAGACGACAAGTCCTGAACATAAAAAATCGCGAAATCACGAGGAGAAATCAGGAACGTCCAATATAGGAGGACACGTGGTAGAGATCAAAGGAATCGGTAAATTTCCCGAAAGGAAAGAGCCATTGGTAAATCAGAGATCGGGAAATCAAGGAGTCAGAAGAGCTCGTCATCACGGTTCACGAAGTCTCGATTCGCGATATCCCGATAAGATCTGGACCGTCAAATCACAGGAAGATCTGGACCGTTAAATCAACCCAAAGGAAATTTTGCATTTCGACAATTTGAAAGGCAAAAAAAACCAAAAAGCCCGTAGCGCTTTAACATCAAGGTGCGTGATCACATTACATGGTGGCTAAAGCCAATTCAAGGCCGATAAGCTCTTTTCGACCATCGGCAAATCGACGTTTCAACGATCGGAGGTAAATACAAAATTTTCGTCTATTTTTTCTGCAATTTTTTTTTTATGGCGTCATCTAACAATTTAGGACCAACTCAGGGTTCGATTCTTCTGGGAAAGAATTACAAGTTTAAATCTCTTCGGATGAGATCGTTCTTGCAAGCACAAGAGTGTTGGGAACCATTGGATCTTGGATATGTGGAACCAAATCCAGCAGCCCTGTTTGCCTTGACAAATCCACAGCGAATTGCTTAGGCAACACTGAGGAACAAATAAAATAAAGTGAAATTCTGGATTAAAAATTCTGTGGATGACTCGATTTGATCAAAAATCATAGGTGTTGGTACTTCCAAATAGGCCTAGGACATCCTTAAATCTTCCTATCAAGGAAATGATAGGGTCAAAACAGTTAAACTACAGACCTTGAGGACGCAATTCGAGACTCTAAGGATGTCAGAGTCCGAAAATGTGGATCAGTTCATGAACAGAGTCATGGGAATCGTGAACCAAATCAGATTGACTGGTGAAGCCATCACTAATCAGTGAATTGTTGAGAAAATCCTTAGAAGTTAACCCAAGAAATTTGAAATGGTTGTCACAGCAATCCTTGAATCGAAGGATCTTATGACGTCGTGATTGGTATGGATTGGTTGGAATCGCATGAGGTGATACTCAACTGTAAGACGAAACGATTGAGCTTGGTCGATGATGAAGGACATAGACGTGTGATTGTAGGACGAAACTAGGGAGTATCCCTGAGGTTCGTCTCTTCCTTACAGTTATGAAAAGGTATGTGCAAGGGGTGCAAGATTTATGCGATCCTCACGCTAAACGAAAAGGGAGTAGCGGAAGGTCTAGAACACCTTTCGGTGGTGAAGGAGTTTGCGGACATAATTCCAGAGTTGCCTGGGATATCACTGGAAAGAGAATTGGAGTTTACCATAGACCTGAAACTAGGAACCAAACTGACAGCAAGAACGCCTTATCGGATGTCGACCCCAGAGTTGCAAGAGTTGAAAATGCAACTGAATGAGCTGCTAAACCTGGGACTGATACATTCTAGTGTGTCACCGTGGGGTGCACAAGTTATTTTCATACGAAAGAAGGACAGGTCCTGGAGGCTTTGCATTGACTACCGTCAAATGAATAAGGATACGATCAAGAATCAATATCCCTTACCAAGAATTGATGATCTGTTCGAACAAATGAAGGGTGCGACGGTGTTCTCCAAGATCGATTTGCGATCAGGGTATCACCAGTTACAGATCAAGGAGGATGACGTCCCTAAGACCACCTTTAAGACGATATTTGGACATTACGAGTTTATTGTTTTACCATTTGGACTGACAAACGCCCCAGGGGTATTCTTGAGTTTGATGAACGGGGCGTTCCGCGAGTACTTGGACAAGTTCATCCAAGTATTCATTGACAATATCTTTATCTACTCTCGGATGATGGAGGAGCATGACGAGCACTTGCGCTTGGTACTTCAGTGCCTTCGAGAACACAAATTGTATGGGAAGTTGTCCAAATGTTTTTTTTATCAATCGAGGATTCACTACTTAGGGCATGTCATCTCTGATGAAGGCATCACCATGGATCCACCAAAGGTTGAGGCTATTATGGAGTGGCCTGCGCCAACGAATGTCATAGAAATGCATAGTTTTATGGGTTTATCTGGATATTATCGACGGTTTGTCGAGGGTTTTTCGAAGATAGCAAATCCGATCACGGAATTGCAGAAGAAAAACAAGAAGTTTATTTGGACAGAGAAATGCGCGGAAGCATTTCGGAGGCTTAAAGAGTTGTTGACAACAACTCCGATACTTCAGGTCCCTGAAATGGATGCAGAATTCTTGGTATGCACTGATGCATCCAAGGAAGGTTTGGGTGGAGTCTTGATGCAAGACGGACGAGTGATTGCTTACATTTCAAGGAAACTAAGAAGGCATGAGGAGAACTACGCGACGCACGATTTGGAGTTATTAGCCATCGTATATGCCTTGAAGGTTTGGAGACACTACCTTGTTGGACAAAAATTTGAATTAAAGACTCATCATTGTGGACTACAACACATTTTTACACAAAGCAACCTGAACGCGCGACAACGGTGTTGGTCGAAATTTCTTAGCGAGTACGAACTTCGAGATTACTTACTTAAATGGAACAGTGAACCGAGTGGCTAATGCTTTGAGTTGGAGACCACGCATCTTCTCGGCGTTGCCTCTTCAGACGAACTTACGTGAGAAGAGTCTCACTTTACAGCATGACAATGACTGGTACAAATAAGTCGAGGATGTTATCGAACAAAACACAATGATGGTACCACGATATAAGGGATTTTCTTTTGATAGAGATGGGTTATTGAGGTTTAGAAGTTGGATTTATGTACCGCCAAATGACGAGTTGAGAATGTTGATCTTGAGCGAGGCTCATAGAGCAGTTTACATGACTCACCCACGAGTCACGAAGATGAGGGTAGACCTTAAACCCTTATTCTTCTGGAAGGGAATGAAGGCCGACATAGTCAAATTTGTGGCTAGATGTCTAGAGTGTCAGCAGGTAAAGGTTGAACATAGACACCCAGCAGGATTACTTCAACCACATGCCATTCCATAATCGAAATGGGAAGTTATTTCAATGGATTTTATTGTTGGATTGCCACTGACGACAAGGAGACATGACTCAATTTTTGTAGTAGTAGACACTCTGACGAAGAGTGCTCACTTTATTCCTGTGCGTACGACGTATTAGGCACCTGACATAGGGAGATTTTTCATCAGTGAGAGTGAGGCTGCATGGCGTGCCTAAAAAAATTATACCCGATCGAGGATTGGTGTTTACTGGACGATTTTGGACGAGTTTCCAAGAGGCCTTGGGAACCCAAATTAATTTTAGTACTGTGTATGACGGACAGACCGAACGAATGAACCAAAACTTGGAAGACATGTTGCGCATGTACGTGATGGACCAACAAAAGCGTTGGGAGGAATTATTTCCTCTAGTAGAGTTCACTTACAACAACAGTTACCAGAGCACCATTAAGATGGCCCCTTTTCAGTTTCTTTATGGGCGACCATGTCAGACGCCCTTGAGTTGGGATCAGCTTGAGGATAGGGTCCTGGTGGGAACAGAAGTGATCCAAGAAATGGAAGAGAAAATGAAAACCATAAGACAAAGGATTAAAGAAGCGCAAGATCGACATAAGAGTTATGTTGATGCTCACCGAGTCGACCGTAGTTACGAGGTCGGCGATCGAGTCTTCTTGCGTGTTAAACCACATAAGAGTTCAATCAAGTTTGGAAAGGGAGCTAAAATCTCTCCTAGGTTCGTGGGACCTTTCGAGATTGTGGAGAGAAAGGGGCCTGTGGCCTATCGAATAGCCTTGCCTGATTCTTTGAGGCGTATGCACGATGTTTTTCATGTATCTGTTCTGAGACATTATATTAGTGATCCTGCACATGTGATTGACATGAGCTCCTTGCAGGTATCGGATGAGGGAGAGCTCACGGCTGAGCCAGTCTGCATTTTAGATCATCGCGTTCGACAGTTATGACGTCTAACGGTAGATCAAGTCAAGTTCCAGTGGGACAGTTATAGTTCGGACTCGGTGACCTGGGAGGACACATATGATATGCGCCAGTAATTTCCATTTTTGTTTGATAGATAGACTTATGATATTGTGTTACTTTTATTTCAGCATTTATAGTGAGAAACTTCGGGACGAAGTTTAGACCAAGAGGGGGTGTATGTAACATCCCGCTCTCGCACACTGAGAAAACTTATTCTTTGAGGACACTTGATCGCAAGTGATCTAGACTGTTATGATGCTAAACCATTTATCCTTGATTATGATGCACTATGATAAACGACATGATGTTTTACTGCTTTGATGTAGACAGGTGTTGTTGACTCAGTTTTATTGAGTGTGTAGGGTTTTGGACCTTGAGGATGCAGAGGCATCCGTGGAACCTCCTTGGACTCCGGAGTGAGTCAGGGAGTGTTCTATTTGGGTTGATTTATTTTACTCTGATATTCCATAGATTTGATGATATGATGTTGACATGCTCTGACACGATTGTTGATGATCCAGGCTGACGATAGCTTGTCGACCAGACTCACATATGGAGTAAAGTGGCCACACATGATTTCCAGAGAGGTTGAGAGAGAGGGGTGGACAGCAGCCCTCCCACCGCCTACTAGCACTCCCGCCGTGGATCGAACTATAGGTTAACAATTACCTAGTTCGAGAGGATCCACGATGCCGTGAGGGAAGACTGCGAGAGTCGCTCACGCTGATTCTAAGGGGTGCGCAATAAGGCGAGGGCCTTATTCCTTAGAGCCCTTAGCCTCCCACAAGTTCACTTGGCGGAGTGTTGACTCCAGGGGTTATAGATGTCTACCAATCAGTCAAGTCGGTGAGTGGCACCCTTGGAGCACGTGGTGCATCCTGAAGGGCACGTCGCGCGAAAGAAACACAAGTTGGCGAGTGGCACCCTTGGAGCACGTGGTGCATACTGAAGGGCACATCGCGCAAACGAAATGAACGAGGTGAGTGGCACCCTTGGAGTACGTTGTGCATCCTGAAGGGCATGTCGCATTGATGATGATGAAGAAACGAACCTAGATGGCCTCGAGACTTTAACGCCTTAAGAAATCCTTAAACAACTTCCCTGACCAAGTGTCGCCCAGTTCAAAATCTAAGTCCTAAGTCTAAAAAATTTCTAGGGTAAAGTTTAGTCTAACCTTAAGAAAAATACCCTAGAATAAAAATAACATTTTAAACAAAAACCCACTTAAGTAATAGTTTGGCCTTCATGAAATTCTTGGGGTAAATGACAAGAATAAGAATTTAATTAAAACTAATGGTGTTAAAATTTTGCAAAGAAGAAATTATTTCCTAACTTGTAAAATAACAAAAAAAATATTAAACAAATAATAAATGAGAAAGATTTAATGACACAATTGCCATTTTGGGCTTTAAGAAAAAGGGGAAAGATGGGAACTTATGGTAAAAAGCACGGTCAACATAGTAAGGAATCTGAAATTAAGAACCTGCTAATATGAGCTAATTTAGTAACATATTTTTCTTAGGAAAGTATTTAAAACATGTGAGGGGATCTAGGAACACCTAAGAGTAATTTTAGGAGCCTTTCTAGGTGGGTGAGGGAATTGAGGCAATTAATAAATTTAAAGAAAATAATTAATGGAGAAAAGAGGGGGATGGACGACAGTTGTGCGATGGAGAATAATTAAAATTATTTTTATTAAAACTTAAATTAATTGTGATTTAGGAAAGTTGGTGGGTCCCAAAAATCTATAAAAGAAAAAGGAGATGAGGAAGAAAGGGATCGACTGTAAGCGTAACGTTACGCTGCTCGATTGTGACTTGACTGATTTCTTGTGAGGAGTTGGGATTTTCCAGCTCGGTTAGGAGTGGTAGCTCGGCCTTGCGAGGCGAGATGGGAAGCTAGACTACCATATGGATAGTGTGTGGCCCCTTTGCGGCTCGGGGGGCTAAGGGGGCAGCAGAGTACCCCTAGTGATTGGTTGGGACATACCGGTGTAGTCTCGACAGTCGGCGAGTGGGAGCGGCACGGAGCGCGCGGACGTCATCGAGGCAAGTGATAAGGAAAAAGGTACGCTCATTATATTGGTAGAGTAGGATGCTCGGATTGGTATGTCGCCTTTAATTTATTGCCATAAAATTTTCAGTCAATGATAATCACTAATACAGTTTTAATGCCTGGTAGAATTTACATGGCCGCATTGTTGATTTTTGTTATTGCGTTGAATTTCACCCTGGTCTTTACACAGAAAATGCGTGGTAATGGCGTTTTTGAAATTTATAAATAACATGTTAGGACATATCCTGGCAGCTACATTTTGGTTTCAGTGACATTGCAAATCTTATGCTCATAGGTGATTTCACTTCTTGCCATTTTTATTCGCATTTAGTTGTTGTGATTTGTTACCCCTTCTTACGTTTGTTGTTTATTTTTATATTTATCCTTGGGTTGTGTACTCCGCCGGGCCGGGCTTTTCTCCCCTTTTTTTTACTTGGAAGGGCGTAAGTTTTATTCCAATTGGGTATTTCCATTTGAACTCGGGACTGTGTAAGGTATTTTTCTTTTTACCTTCTGGAATTACTTCCTTGAATGCTTACAGCCCAACCTTAACACAGGGATGAAGTTTCTCTTCTGCGCATAGGTGGGAACCTTTTGGGTTTCGATTTGTAACGGGCGTTTGATTTATTTTTTTTCCTTCTCATATGATTTGCTGGAGGATTTTCAATCTGCCATTTCGAGGTAGCCATTCTTTCCTGGAAATCTCTTTTGCAAGTTTAAAACTAAAATTTCTTTGCGTTTCGCTTTACATCTCTGCGTTTCTTTTCGATAAAATATTTCTCTGCGTGCTACCACATATCTGCGTTTTCGTTTTATCCGTGCATTTTTTTTCTGTTGCTATTTCTTGCGTTGGGGTTGGATTTACTGGGCGGGTTGGGGAAGGTGATACCCATACCCAAAAAAAAACGCTCACATATCTTTCTCTATTCATTTTTTTTCTTCATTGCTAGCGTGATTTGTGGGGGGATACCCACGCGATTTCAATTTCCTTAACCTCTGCTCCACCTTTAGACCCTTAATCTCTGCATCTTTGGGGAGGGTACGTTCTGTGTATTCTGTGCATTTTTGTCGTTCTGTGCATTTTAATATTTCTCTTTGCGTTGCTGGCACACCCCCCTTTCGGTCGGCGGACTATGTATACTGGTGGTCTGCATCCTTACCCCTGCCAGTTTTAATTGCCTTAGACTCCTGTTGTGCTGCCTCGGAATTTGCGATTGGCTGCACTCACGGCATAAACGGTTCTGTGATTTGTTTATTTTAATACATACAGGTAATGTCAATGATATGATTCGTTGATTTAGGTAAGGTAAATGACTTGGACGTTGAATTAATGAATTGTTAGGGTTAGGCAATCTACTGTTATTTGAATTACAAATGTAAGGTCACGATATATTTCGTTTTGATTTGAGTGAAGGTAGTGCTACGACCCTTCAAAATAAAATTAATGGTAGGGTCAGATAATATAGGAGATGCTTTGGGTGTTCATTTTAATCTCCATACGCTGTCTTGCTTTTAATATCCATCCTCAAGCTTTTGTTACTTTAGAAATGTTAAAGTAGGGAATTTAATATTAATGTTGTATTTATAGAATGCCAATTTTCAATGATTATCTATTGAGGAGAGTTAATGCCAAGTGTAAGGTTACGGTTAAATCATTGTCACCTAGTAGTAATATAAAATGAAATGAGATTAAGATTCAATTGTTGGGGGCATACAAGAGGTAAGATACTGGTATTTTGCTGCAGTGTCATTTGACATGAATGTTATTAAATGGGTCACTTTAGATGAAAAGGTGTACCCTAGTTGGTGGGTTATAATTTACTTTAAGAAGGGTTTATTTATTTTATTTTTTATTAAAGAAGGAATTGATTATGTACTCAATTGAGGAAGGAAATTGTTTATGTAATTAGATCATTGTGGTAAACTCTAAGGATAAAGTCATTATGATATTGTGTTGAATCATGCGAGAGTAAGGATCTTGTAAAACAAACTAAAAGGGGATGTACGGGTTAGAAACTTATCCATGTAATGTGATGGTTACTTGCTGCCTTGTTATTGCAATATGAATGATGGGTTATTATGTTATAGTATTTTACTGTTGGCAACTTACAAGAAGTAAAGTAATGGAGATATTGTGTTGCAAAGTTATTTAACATGAATGTAATATGATGACACATACGTAACGTCATGTAATGCTAAGGGAGTATAGTGTGATGTTTTAGGTTAATTCTATTTTTCTTGTTAGATTGAACATGAATGTGGTCATCACTTATGGTAATGATAGCACAATTAATTATTTTGGGTAACACCTAACTTGCAAGGTGTTTTCTATTATTGCAAGTCCTTGTGATGTAAATGGAGCTAGGATTATTCCTTCCTGGTGATGCTACTATCATCCTCAATGTTAATAATAATATACCATTGAAATGTCCTTGAACCCAATACTAGAAAATGATGACTTAATAAAGGAGACTTGAGATTAATTGGATTACCTTATGGTTAAGGTACTCGTCGATTTATGAATTTAAAGGGAGTCTTTGGTCTGTTTTTAGTCACAGTGGATTCATAGTCAATACCTTGTCTTATTGTTTGGTCACTGTCTGAGTCCTTTTGTTTTGCGCCTTTCGTAGAATACGAGGTTGCTCGTTTCATTATTGTTTGGCTTGGTTGTAAAATTTGTGTTGCTTGGTGTGCTTGTTTCGGGTGAGATGTAGACAACTCCTTGTAGCCTCTGTATATAAGCCTGTGCATGTGATTAATTTTTGAGTAAGGAATCTAATGTCGTATCAAGAGTCTCGAGCCCTTTAAAGCTAGGGTTTCCACTCTTGCGACACACCTGACGGAGATTACTAGTTTTTGCCTGAGCAGTCGGCCAGGAGCCTATCTGACCTTCTATCTCTTCGGAACAGAGAACTAAGATTAAACGCCCTGCTTTCCTATGCATAAATAGTAAAATCTACTATTATGGATTCTTCCTTATGTCTATGGTCGTTTAATGCTTGCAGTTACTTGTTGTCGCCTTATGTCTTCTTGTTGTGATCATCATGGTTGCGTCTTGTTAGTCGTCGGGTGGCAACGTAGAGTCAAGTGTGTCTGTTTCCTTTTTACACACGTGCACACACCTTAAGAAAAAAAAAATATTTGCACCTATTATCAGAGTTGTTGTCATAACGAGGAGGAGGTTACAGGATACTTCATACTAAAAAGGGACAACCATTAATCTCAAAATGCTTTCCTATATCATGATTGGTCTTAATCTATACTAAAAAAACAAAAGATACTTAAACAACATATACTAATCCTTTATTTTCTATCTCTATATATGATGCATTCATTACATCATTTTTGTGAATTTCGATACAGGATGTGGTAGTGATCTTTACAACATCTAAAATTTCAAAATTTGTGTGATGCACAATATTGTTTGTATAGAATAAAGGTTTAGGGAATCATTTTATGTATTAATGAGCACCCCACTATATTGGAATCCAAATCCACTTTTGGGGGAGCTTCTAGCCTAGAAGTAACATGTGACAAAAACACTCTTGTAAGATTGGTTAAGAGGAACAAGGGAACAAAATACATATTTCTATAAAAGGGAATGAAATCTATGTTTCTATAATCTCTAAAACCAACTATAAAATATTGTTGCAATCTTCACAATTGGTGGTTTCAAGGTTTTCTTCTATTGACACGATTAGGTCTAGGATCAATCAACTCTAGTCCTTCTCACCGAGATTGTCATCTTGGAAACCTTTTGAGCTTTAGAAGGTGGTTAGTTTGGTGAGACACATACGAAATGAAAACCATATGCAGAGTTTTGTATGTGTTATTTTATATCTTGTTTTAATTTTCAGTACTGTGATTCTTGGGGTAAGTGACCTCTCTTAGCATTTCATTCATAACTTTTTCTACAAGAAGCAAAATCAAATTTTGTTGAAGATTCAATGAATACATGCTTCATTATATCCATGAATTGGTGATATTATGGTTGGGAAACTGTAGGTAAGATAAGAGAGGGATGGAATAGGTTTTGTACCGTAGAAAAATAAGATGTTCCTGCGTCAACTCGATTCAGATTGTAATCGACCAACAACTCTTTGCCTGTCATTATTGTTTTCACTGCACATACAAATATCCTATTACCTTCACGCTCCTCAAAAATGAAATTGGGTTCCTTTCTTATCGTCCCAGGCCTTGTACTGTTTATAAGACCTACAATATTACTCAATGCCTTTGACCTTCCATCAATATACATAGTCACTCCTTTATTTTTATTATTGTCTTTCAGTTGTATATAATTTGCGGTGAGTGTGTATCTTTGCATACTAGGCATATATTGGACCAGCCTCAACAATACTCCATAAGTGTAACATGGTCCAACATAATCAAACAATTCAACTAATGTGCCATATTTTACCTTTATGCCATCCATGGAGAATAAGCCAAGGCCATGTATGGATGATGGAGCAATGTGATACATCCTCTCATTAACACAGAAGTCGGTGTCCAACTCTGGCAGTTCCTTGCATACCCACTGTTTAAGTAGGTGTTTGTACCTCAAGGGAACCTCGATGTCACCTATTCTATCATCGTCATAAGAGAATGATCCTCCTTCAACAACAAATAATTTCATGCGCCTACAAAACTTTCTTCTGACCTTTTCACCTCTAGTTGTTTTCTCCTTGTAACATGTGTTGGATATGTTTTCCTTTGTCCCTCTCGAAATTTCATCTCTTGATATGGATGATAGGTATGATAGATACATATTTGGTTGTACCTACACTCCATCGAGGGAGAAGAAAACGTTAGGCCAATGATATTCATATTATAGTATAGCTAAAGATAAACATTGAAATTATAACTTGAGATGGAAGACTTTTGCATCTAGGGTTGGAGCCCAACCTCTTAGAAAACACAAATTCTTTCTTCACTCAGTATTTTGGGTAGGTGTTTGTACTCTATTGACCTAGGTATACAATCTAAGGACATGAATATAGTGAAATAGAAGAGTTTGTAAACTTTGTTTCTATTTGGGTGGCCAATATAGGCATCGATTTTCTCTAAGTGAGATATTCTAAGAATAGTTTTCAATCGGGGCATCAACATCCTTTTGTTTTGAATCCAAATTGAAATGATGTGAATTTTCCACATGATGAATGCATTGTATGGTCCTTCAACATATCACATTATAAGCATGCAAAATTATCATCCATGTTGTTCATGGGTCACATAAGATAGTTAGAAAACAAATCCACCTCAAATAAGTGGGACTTATAATGAAGGTCTTTATTGAATATTCAATGATCTATTTCTTAGTGTCGAAAACCGTAGTTTAGCCACATCACACCATATATACATAAGAATAAAAAATGGTGGGAATAAATTTAAGTTACATGGTTGAATAAAACATGAAAATATTTAGGAGAATCCTAAATATTGAAAGTATGGGCACACTAGGGTTGAGTTTATAATACGGTAGGGATGAAGCATAAACCCTATCAAAGGATTATGCAAGTTTGTGTATTATGCAAAGGGTAGGTTTGAGTTTATAAAGGATTATGTAAGTTTGTGGATGAAGCATAAACCCCAACAAAGAGAGTAGTGAATGAAAACCTTTGAGAAACCCTAGCATGAATATTTATGATGTAATAAAAATTATAACCTCTGAGAAACCCTAAACTCCATCATAGGTGAGAAAGAAGAAGACTTACCATGGTTTTAAGCCATCCCTCGTCTGTACGCCTCTCCCTCCTCCATGCAACTATTCGGGTAGTTTCTCCTCTACCTCCTCCATACGCCCCTCCTTCTCTGTGTGTGCAGACATGTGCCCCTCCTTCTCCTCCACTCTATAGACTGTAATCCTCCTTCTATGTGTGTCCAAACTGCTCCCCTCCTTCTCCTCCACTCTACAGACGACGTGCCTCCTTTGTGTGTGTAGACGCATGCGCCCCTCCTCCTCCACTGTGCAGACCACATGAGTGCAACTAATCAAGGGCAATAGTCAAAGGGAATGAGAACAAAACTATTGTTTTTGGTTTTTTTAAATGTGTTTTGTCTTTGTTTTTTATTTTTATTTTTATTTTTTTATTATTTATAATATATATAATATATATATATATATATATATATA
>ML825589.1:31659-58156 GCA_009831015.1 Picea engelmannii | reverse complement strand
AGTTTCTGCTGCTGCCATGCCAGAGAGGGCGCAGTTCAACAACCCAGCCGTTCACTGTCATTCCCATGCGGCTACTGGTTTCAAACAGCTACTCGCACGCCGCAGCTGCAGCTAATGGCAACTAGAGAGGAGCGTGGACCAAGCCTCATTTTTCATTTTATTTGTTTTTCCTTTTCAACGTTTTTTTTCATTATTACTTTAAAAATATATTATTATTATTTGTTAGAGAACTAGCACAGCCACATAATTGTGGCTGATCAAGGCAGAAAGACTGATAAGATGAAAAAAATCTTTAAAAGAATATATTAAATTTTATTATTGATTAACAAATAAACGGTTGAGCTTCATTTATCTGGTGTTAATATTTTAATTTATGTTAATCACTTAGGTGGCAATCAATTAGCTATCAAAGTAATTTTTAAATATGATTAGGTAAATGTAAAAAAATAAACACATAAACGGATGTCTTTATAATAGCTAGGAAATTAATGATTGAAATCACAACCATTTATTTTGTGTGACTACTAAGAATATTCCAGCCATATTTAATCATGTCCATAAAAAACTTATTAAGCACTAAACTCCTATTAAATCTGCCCATTGTCAATAGGTATACGCCTTTCGACGTAAATATTAAGGTTAAGTATGTGGCAAATATGACCAATTCTAAAGATTAAGTTTTTAAATGATTTATACATTGTTGAATATCCACATATATATATATATATATATATATATATATATGGATGCATACATTGTGCTCAAGTAGAATAATAAATGTTGTTTAGTACAATAGTAAATGCTCCATCAAGTTAATTGAGAGACCTGCCCTTGTCCATGTGTCTAGAGGTAATTATGCATGATGTATATGTATTTTAAAAGTACACGAGTAAAACTATACATAATATGTGTACCTTAAAGAAAAGTACAATTGTAAAATTGAATCTCAACATTTAAATTTGTGAGATAAGATATACATAATATATATGAAATAGTTTATAATAATATATAGATATCAATTATAAATTATAAATTAAAGATGATCTATAAAATCTATTTTATATATATATATATATATATATATATATATATATATATATATATATATATATATATATATATATTATAAAATATAATATAATATTAATAGATAAGATATACCTAATATATATGAAATAGTTTATAATAATATATAGATATCAATTACAAATTAAAGATGATCTATAAAATTTATTATTTTTATGATTTTTTTTATATAAAATATAATATAATATTAATAGATATTAATTACAAGTTAAAAATGATCTATAAAATCCCTGATCTCAACATCTAAATAGGTAAAATAGTATGTACATAACATTTCAATATATGAAATAGGTTAGAAGTATGCCCTTATGATGTGTTTACCCTAAAGAATAAGGGTATTAGTTTAGAATCGAATCTCAATCCTAATAAATATGTGAAATAGTATATACATAATATTTAAATATATAAATTTACCATAGAGAAGAAGAGTATTAGTGTAGAATCCAATCTCAACCTTAAATATGTGGAATAATATATACATAATATTTAAATATATAATTTTACCATAAAGAAGAAGGGTATTAGTGTAGAATCAAATCTCAATCCTAAATATGTAGAATAGTACATACATAATGTTTAAATATATAAATTGGATATTAGTGTAGAATCAAATCTCAACTCTAAATATGTGGGATAGTATATACATAATATTTAAATATATAAATTTACCATAAAGAAGAAGGGTATTAGTGTAGAATCTAATCTCAACCCTAAATATGTAGAATAATATATACATAATATTTAAATATATGAGATAGTTAATAACATTACATCGATATTAATTACAAATTAAAGATGATTCATAAAGTCAGTGAAATTTGTAAAAAATGGCGTTAGATATACCCTAAAATTTTTGACAACAAAATCCAAAGGTATACCTTTGTCCATGTGTTTGGAAGAGGCATGCTCCCATTATCTATTTACCCTATAGAAGAAGAGTATTAATATAAAACAAAATATTAACATCTAAACATGTAAGATAATATGGACATAACATTTAAATATATAAGATAGTCTCTAACATTAAAAAGATATTAAAGATGAATGTTAAAACCTATGAAATTTATGATTTTTTAAATAAAAAATCCTTAATTTGAGTGATCTTTTGACAACCAAATCCAACAACATACATTTTCCCATAATTTTAGAGACATGCCCTCATAATCCATTTACCCTTAGAGATGAAGAGTATTAATGTAGAACAAAATGTCAACATCTAAACATGTAAAATAGTATGAGCATATACTATAATATGAACATAACATTTAAATATGTAAGATGATCCCTAATATAAGATAGATATTAAGTACAAGTTATATCTTCTCTCACTTATCTATAGGCATTTCCTCATGATCTATTTACCTTAGATAAGAAGAGTATTAACATAGAACCGAATCTCAATATCTAAGTATGTGAGATAATATGTACATAGCATTTAAATATGTGACATTACATAGATATTAAGTAAAAGTTAAAATGATTCATAAAACTATTAATATTTATGAATTCTTTTATCAATCAAATCCAATAACATACTTTTTTGTCATAATTTTAGAGGCATGCCCTCATGATCCATTTACCCTTAGAGATGAAGAATATTAATGTAGAATAAAATGTCAACATCTAAACATGTAAGATAGTATGAGCATATACTATAGTATGAACATAACAATTAAATATGTAAGATCCCTAATATAAGATAGATATTAAGTACAAGTTATACCTTCTCACACTTATCTAGAGACATTTCCTCATGATCTATTTACCCTGGATAAAAAGAGTATTAACATAGAACCGAATCTCAATATCTAAGTATGTGAGATAATATGTACATAGCATTTAAATATGTGACATTACATAGATATTAAATAAAAGTTAAAATGATCCATAAAATTATTAATATTTATGAATTCTTTTATAAAACATTATATCAAACTTGTCATAATTTTTAAGAATTTTTTTATAACCAAATTTACAATTTCTTTTTACAATTAAAATAATAAAAAAATTAAAACAATATTTCTTTTAATTAATTACCATAAAAAAATCACATTTTATTTGTTTTATATAATCCTTATAACATAAACAATATATATATAAATTTATTTAATGTTAAATTTTATAAAACACCAAAATTTATATTAAGTTTATTTTATCATTTATAAAATTTAATAAATTTATAAAGGTAAGGTATGTATAGATTTATAGATTTTAGTAGTCAAATGGCTACCTAGAAGGGTCCCTTCCCACAAACAAGGGGTATCATACACTAGGTAAATATTAGGGTTAAGTGTGTGGGAAGTATGACGAATTTTAGGAATTGTGTTTTTGAGTGGTTTATGCATTGTTGAATATCTACACATATATATCTAAGGTGCATACATTGTGGTGGGACAGTAAATGTTGTTTAGTACAGTAATAAGGTATCAAGTTAGTTGAGAGACCTACACTTGTCTATAATATATATGAAATAGTTTATAATAATGTATAAATATCAATTACAAATTAAAGATGATCTATAAAATCTATTATTTTAATGATTTATTTTTATAAAATATATTATAATATTAATAAATATTAATTACAAGTTAAAAATGATATGTAAAATCTCTAATTTTAACATCTAAATATGTAAACAGTATATATATAACATTTTGAATGATAAAATAGTTTAGAAGCATGCCCTCAAGATGTATTTACCATAGAAAACAAGGGTATTAGTGTAGAATCCAATCTCAACCCTAAATATGTGGGATATTATATACATAATATTTAAATATATAAATTTACCATAGAATCTAATCTCAACTCTAAATATGTAGGATATTATATACATAATATTTAAATATATAAATTTACCATAAAATCTAATCTCAACCCTAAATATGTAGGATATTATATACATAATATTTAAATATATGAGATAGTTAATAACATTACATAGATATTAATTATAAATCAAAGATAATCCATAAGTGAAATTTGTAAAAAATCACTTCAAATATACCCTAATTTGTGTGATTTTTTGACAACCAAATCTAAAGATATACCTTTGTCATGTGTTTAGAGGAGGCATGCCCCATGATCTATTTACCCTATAAAACAAAAATATTAATGTAAAAGCTAATATTAACATGTAAACATGTAAGATAGTATGGGCATAACATTTAAATATATAAGATAGTCCCTAACATTACAAAGATGTTAAAGATGACCCAAAAAGTCAATGAAATGACTTTTTAACAACCAAATCCAATAACATACCTTTTCCCATTGTTTTTAGAGGCATGCCCTCATAATCCATTTACCTTAGAGATGAAGAGTATTAATGTAGAAATGTCAACATCTAAACATGTAAAATAGTATGAACATATAAGATAGTATGAACATAGCACTTAAATATGTAAGATGGTCCCTAACATAATATAGATATTAAGTACAAGTTATACCTTTTCCCAAGTGTGTAGAGACATGAGACATGCCCTCATGATCTATTTATCCTAGATAAAAAGAGTTTTAAATTTCAATATCTAAGTATGTGAGATAGTATGTACATAGCATTTAAATAGGTGACATTAAATAGATATTAACTACAAGTTAAAATGATCCATAAAACTCCTAATTTTTTATGAATTCTTTTATAAAACATTATATCAAACTTGTAATTTTTTAATCATCAAATTTATAATTTTTTTTACAATTAAAACAATAAAAAAATATTTCTCATATTTAATTACCATAAAAAAATCACATTTTATTTATTTTATATAATCCTTATAACATTAACAAAATACATATAAATTTATTTAATGTTAAATCTTATAAAACATCAAAATTTATACTATGTTTATTTTATCATTTTTAATATTTAATAAATTTATAATTAAAATAACTACATTTTATTTTTCTCATATAATTATCATAACATTAAGTTTTTTTTACAAATTTATTTAATTTTAAATCTTTCACATCACCAAAATTTATAATACTTATTTTTGTCATCTTAATCTTTAATTTAATTTAATAAATTCTTAATAGTATGGACATAACATTTAAATATGTATAAGAGTCCCTATATAAATATTAGTTACAAGTTAGAGATGAATGAATTTTATAATTTCTTTTATAAAACATGACCCAAAATTACCTTTATTTTTGTGATTTTTTAACAATTTTCTACAATCAAATCCAAAAACATACATTTTCCGTCATGATCTATTTACCATAGAGAGAAAAAGTATTAACGTAAAAATCTTAATATATAAGTATGTTATAAGTATGCAAGATAGTATGTACACAGCATTTAAATATGCGATATAATATGTGACTTTTTTTTTTTTCCAGAGTACTTTCTGATTTTTTTTTACAGAGTTGAGTAAATTGAATTGATAACAAAAAAATTCAGATGTTTACAAATAGTTGGACTTTACTTTTACAACTGGCCATATAGCTGGAAATTGTTTTAGATGTTTCTAATTACATTGCAAAAAAAATAGTCGAATCATTTCCCTTACAACATTAAAATTTTAGTTGAATTGTAGTTTTTCAAATAATTCTGTGTCTCCATCAATATTCCTTTCTACATATATATCATTCTCGAGAGCATCTTTAGATAGTCGGTCTGTTTCTTTGTTGAAATCTCTGTATATATGTTGTGTTTTTAACTGTTGGAATTTCCCACTCAACATTCGAATTTTCTACATCCAAGGCTGAAGAGAGACCACCTATAGATTGTTGTTATTAGTAAACCAATCAATTATAACTTTTGAGTCACCTACTACTTGTAACCTTATTATCTTTTTATAGTAAGAAAAATGTAAGATGCACCACAAGGCTAGGCATTCACCCCTAGTGTTTGTTCCTTTACCATAGTTCATCTTAAGTATGTACATACCCAAAAATGGGCACTTCAAAACAACTTCTGCACCACATTTACCCCCCCTGACTTGTGAGGCCCCATCAAAAAACCCCACTGCCAGATTACAATCAAGTAAAGGAGGCCTAACAACCCTGTTATTCTTAGTATATTTTGGGCTCTTTAATTCACCTAAGGCCTGTAGAATCCAACTACACACTCTAACTAGATTTGGAGGATGATCTTCAAAGATTACCTGATTCCTGTGCTTCCAAACCTCCTAGCAGACAAAACAAGGAATTTCTTTCTAGTTTAACTCCTTCCTGATCCAGTTTTGTAGACAATCAACAATCTGTCCTCCTACTTAGTAATTCGACAGGTTTAAGTCCTTAAGAATTGAAGTCCAAATATATTTTGTAAAGCTACAATCCATAAATAGATGATACATAGTTTCCTCATCTTTCCCATAAAAAACACATCTACTTGGCCCGAAGAAACCTCTTTTGACCAGATTCTCCCAAGCAAGAATTTTCTGCTCAAGCATTAACCAAATAAAAAACTTTACTTTTAAAGGTATCTACCAATTCCAGAGATCATTATACCAACAAATTGAATCTTCTTCCACCTTTTCCATCATCTGGACTTCATATGCTTGTTTTACATTCACATGTCCACCTTTTGTATCCCAAGACCATAACAAAATATCTCTTTCACTGTTTAATTCAATTCCTAAGCCTAAAAGCCTCTTAATAAAATTTTCCCATTCTTCGTTTTGAGCTCCATCCAGCCCCAAAATATCATCCCTTTTCCACCTTGTACTATTTGTGTTCTCCCAATCAACTGTCCCATCATCAACAAGAAATTATGTGCCTTTTTCTTTTAGTACAGAGATTAGATTTCATGACAACTTGTAGTAAGATTGTGACCCAACCATAGGATCAATACCAATCCTAATATCCCTACAATTCCAAGGTTTCCACACTATCCAATCTGTTAAGATCGATAATGAAGAAGTAAGTGCTCTCCAAATATTTGAAATTCCATTCCAGTTTTTCTTTCCTTCTCTGAGCCACTCAGTAATAGATTTTTTTTTGATGTATTTTTTCAGTATCACCTGATGCCATAGGCCCGGAACCATGAGACATATCCATAGACGTTTTTCCGCCATAGATTTTCCAAAGGTATAAATATTTTTAATACCCCATCCTCCATCCCTTTTTGGTTTAGCTATCTTTTTCAAGCCGATCAAATGAATCCCTTCATTTAATTTTTTACCAGTCCACAGGAAACTAAACATCCTCCTTTTGATATTGTTTAAAGTAACCTTTGGAATCTTTTCCAATGATAGCCAATACACAAGGATTCTTTTGAGAAAAACTTTTACCAGTGTGAGCCTCCCCCCCAATGACAACCATCTATGGCTCCAATTTGATATTCTTTTTTCAAAAAATTTCTCTAGCCAAGTCCAGTCAACCTTAGTGTAGCAAATTGGTTTTAAAAAACACCCTAGATACCTAAAACCACCATCTACTAGTTTTACTTCAAAAGGCATAAACTTCGTCAACAAAGCAATTTCCTCATCGCTCCATCCTGCTTCAAGAAAAGTAGATTTTTGAGGGATGAAAGCCATTCCCGTCGCTTGGAAAAATAAGTCCAGAACTTGTTTAAAAACTTTCCATTAAGATAAGTTCCCATTTCCAAAAAGAATAATGTCATCCAAAAACATTAGATGTGTGATTCTTATCCCTCTTGCTACATAGACTCCTTCTATTTTCTTCTCCCTTGCTTGCTCCTATATGATTCTACTTAAACCTTCTACAACAAGTAGACAAAGTAACGGGGATAAATGGAAACCTTGCCTTAATCCCCTTGAGCTCTTAAAGAAACTGGTGGGCCTACCATTACTCAACACTGCAAAATTTGCTGAAGTCACACATCCTAGTAGCCAGTCTGTAGCTTCTAAACTCAATCCCACCTGTAACAGTACAAGTGTAAGGAACCCCCAGTCCACTCTGTCATAAACCTTAATCAAATCCTATTTCAGGACCATTGATTTGATATTTTTTACCTTGATGTTGTGTAAGGCTTCCTGAACTACACCTATTGCATCAATTATTTGTCTTCCCTCAAGAAACCCAAATTGTTCCTTAGAAATTCCAAAAGACAAGAAGGATTTTATTCTAGTAGCTATTATCTTTGAAATGATATTATATACCATATTACATAAAGCAATAGGTCTATACCCTCCAAAGAACTCTAGTTTGTTACTCTTAGGAATAAGAGCAAGAAAAGTAGCATTCAAGGCTCTATTTACCTTGCCTTTCCTTCTGGTCTCTTCAATCATCTCCAAAATTTCATTTCCCACTAGATCGAAAAAAGCTAGAAAAATTTCTACAGTCCAACCATCCGGCCCAAGAATTTTTGAGGCACTAAACCCTTTTAAGCTTGACAAGATTTCTGCTAAAGTAATAAGTTCTGCTACTTTGTTCCCTTCTTCCTCTAAGAACATTCTAGGATAATGTCTTAAAATTGCTAACTAATTGGTGATAGTGAGATTCTCCTTTTCCTTGAAAATATTTTGGAAAAATCCTACAACTTCCTCTTCTAGTCCTTGATTTCAAGTGATCACAGATCCATCTTCCTTGGTGATGTCCCAAATGATATTTTTCAACTTTCTAGAGTTGGAAAAGGCATGGAAAAACTTAGTATTCCTATCTTCTAAAGCTAGCTAGTTTATCCTACTCTTTTGTCTCCATGTCTCCTCCTCCTGTCTCAAGATGACCAATTTTATTTTTTCCTTCATCCTCCTTCTCAAATACCCTAGGATAGTTTGTGTACAAGGTATCCAATTCCATTTCAATCTTTACCAGTTCTTCCTTAGTTACCAATTTCTTCTTTCTTTCCCATTTAACCACTAAAGTCTTAAGTATCTTAAGTTTTTTTGCTAAAGCATCCATTGGATTTAGGATCTCATTTCCCAATAAACCATTCCAATTTTCTCTTACTAGGTCTACAAACTATGGATTCTCAAGCCACACCGCGTTAAATTTAAAAGGATAACTTACCTTTCTTATTTCATTTTCCACATGTAAGATCACATGCATATGGTCTGACATCACTAATTCCTCTAAAATAAAAAACCGATCTAATCTCTTTGAAATATAGTCCAGTCCTCCTCTATCATTTCGCCAGGTTGGGAGAATCTTTAGAGGTTCGACATGCACCAATCCCTCACCTTGTAAACTGTCTGAAATAAGAATGTAAAGGATCATCTCGGGTATGTGCTCCCCACATTTCTCTAATGGTGGTGGTAAAGTTTAGATCGCCCCCCATAATCACATTTTGTTCCTTAAGAATCCCATCTCTTTTAATTGCCTCCCAAAATACCTCTCTTTCAGCATAAGGTCCATAGCAGTTTATCAAATTCAATCTTTTGTTTAATTATTTAACTATTCAATCTAGCAAGATCCATGCAGGGGTCAAATAGGCAAAAAAATCAGCTTTTCTTAGATCCCAGGCTGACAATAGCCCCCATGACAGTCTTGTAGTGTCCACTCCACAAAAATACCAATTTGGAATTAGTTTCACGAAAACTTCTCTAGCTTTGGATACACAAACCATAGTTTCTTGGATAAAAAGTAAATCTGGTTTTGTTGCCTCTAGGAACCTTTTGAGGGATACAAACTTCCCAGTTTCCCCCACTCCCCTAATATTTAGGGTTTCCACAATCATTTCCTAACCCGAGCTAGGACTTTTTGAGCTCTAAGTGCCCTAGGACCAATAATCATCGAAGTATTGGACACATCATAGTTTTCCTTATCTTTCCCTAACTTTCACACAGTTCTAGTTTTAAGAGGGGATAAATCCTTCTCCATTCCTCCCCGAACCGCTCCCTTCAACACTGCATAATCTCCCACCAAAGAATGAACATGATTCCCCCTTTCCTATCTTATCTGAAGAATTTGTCACAGGTTCCCCCTAGCATAAATCAACCTAAGTGAACGGGAAAGGACATCTCTATATGAAGGAATGAATTTTTTTAATGATTCATCTAACACAAAGAGAATAGACATATCCTCCTTATAGTTAATCCTCTCTAAAACTGTATCATCTCCATCAATTCCAGGAGGGATAGGATCTAATACATTGACACTTGTAGTCAAATCCCACCCCTCCAAAACTGCAGTGGGATCAATAGTAAATATTTCCTTTGAAGGCAACGCGCCTTCACTCTTACTCGTTCCAGGTGAAGAGATAATTGTAGTTACCTCGTTCACCAATTTTCCCGATTCCTCAGAAAAAATGACTGACAGTCCATTCCTTAGGGGTGCCCTATCTTCCAAAACCCCAGAAGAAAGCGTTTCCTTCTCCATAGATGTTACACTTCCCACACCCTGACAGATGGTGCACTCCCCATCCCTATCAGGTCCCCCCCCCCACCAAGTCTCTAGGCTGAGAAAGCGTTACTTTCGACTTCAAGAAATACCCCCCACCCAGGGTTCACCCTATTCCTTCCACATCCATCACCTTTGCGATTTCAAGAGAATCATCTAATGGCTCTACCCCAACAACCTCCCTGCACAAAGTCTTTGACTTATTTACATAGTCCAGAACTCCTACATCTCCCAAATTCCCCTTTGTATGTTTCTCCCAAAGAAAATCCCCTTTCCCTAGTTATTTCTTCCAATTAAAAACATTAACAGGCATCAAAGAAGTAAAATCTGAGTAGGGTAGGATTAACTTACCATTCCCAAATTTTCTATCCACTCCTGAGGAAAATAAGGATTCTTCCCCTTCTTCTATAGTAGCATTAAGGATAGTCGATTTTATGTCTAAAACAAACTCGTCATGCTCTACATCCCAAACTGGAATCTTTGACCTTTTATTCCCACTGCAATAAGCCCACAGGTGTCCAATTTCCTTACAGTTTAAACACCTGAAAGGAACCCCCAAGAAATCCAACTTCTGCTGGAACACGACCCCACTCCACCCAATGTCAATTTCTTCCTAGAGGCCTTCAAAAGGGTCGATTTCTACCAACAATTTTCCCACCTGCCTGTCAGACCCTGACAATAGATTAGAATCGATATAAAGAAATTTTCTGAGCGCATTTCCAATCGCTTTGAAGGCTTCCAGGCTGCATAAGACCAACAAAACCCCATGCAACAGAACCCACATATGTCTGTAGAAAAGAAGTTCCTTCTCCATATTGAAAGCAGGGTGCCACTTCTTTAACATTAGGCTACAGCGTTTCACCAACCAGACCGAATTTGGAATCGCCTCCGCATCCAACGATGACTTAAACAAGAAGAAATGCCATCCTTTCGTAAGGATGAACACCTCTGGAAGGTTACCCAATACAAGTCCCCAATTTTCGGCTACCCAACCATGAATTTCGCGAGCGACCATCGCCCAGTATCTAAATCTCCCAACCAACCCCTACTCTGAGTAGTCTCCCACCTCCTGCATACCTATATCCTGACCGAGGGTAACTGAAGGTTTATGTTTTTTAATCTTCCACGCTTTTATACCTTCTCTTGAAACAACCTCCCCCTTATCTCCTAAATCCCCTTTACACAGTTCACCTTCGCCTTCAATCTGCTTCTTCCTCGTCGACTACAGATCTTCTGTAACATCTTCTACCACTATAACCCGACTAGAGACAACTCTCCTATTTACCGCTACTGCCTGTCTAGGTTTGTAAGTACCACTCCTAACTGGTAAATATCCCTCATTTCCTACCACTAAAGAGAGAACCTCCACTACCTTCTATGCATTACGATCTGGATTAGCTTTTGTCACTATAGACTTACAAGTGCCCTCTCCCTTCAAACACTTCGACAACGTAAGTGGAGTAAGTTGAGGCATAAATGTGCACGAATCCCATGCTCTTTCTGCTTCCCAAGCAAAGAGGTCTGTTATTAATTCAGACGCACTTAGTTCCGATGATCCACACAAACGCTCGCCACATGTCCTGTGCATTAAATGTATCTCTAGCTTGGAATCCACTTTACCAACTTTCACATCATCTGGGAGTAATGAAAAGCGGTACAATGTCAGATATTATTTGTATGCTTCGTTCGATCTGTGCAAATACCCCTAGCTCCACCACTGATCCTCATCCAGGTCATTAGCTAGACTCCCAACTACTGCCTCCATATTCCACAGATCATCCAGGTCAACTTCATACAAAACCCTAGACTAAACCCTAACTACCTTTCCGAACTACCACTCTCCAAACCCTGGCCTGACTCTTCACCCAAAAAACCAAACAAAATGAGCCCCAACTAGACCGATCACCTTGACTGCACAAAGTGCTACGCTACCTAGTTCGACTAGAACCAGGGCAGCCATGGCCCTCACAATTTCAGTTCATTTTTCCTTGTACATGCAACATCACAATAAAAGGGCATTGAACACTGAAATGGAATTGATATAATATGTGACTTTACATAGATATTAACTACATAAATATTAACTAGAGGTTAAAATTATTCATAATTTTTTTTATGATTTCTTTTATAAAACATCACACCAAACTGCTATATGGGAATTTTTTTACGACCAAATCTACAATTAATTTTTTTTCTTTTTCTTTTAATTAATTACCATTTAAAAAATCATATTTTATTTCTTTTATAATAATAAAATCTAATTTTCCCCAGATGGGGTGGCAGCTAGCCAACTGTAGATCGTTGGAGCGGATGCAGCCGGGGGAGTTAGTAGCCCTAGCCGTCATCAAAACCACCATACCATTTGAATGATAGGCTCATGCACAGTAGTAATGGTAGTGAACTGCTCCACCTCTTGGAAGTTAATGGCTCCTCACGTGAACTAGCTCTGGAGTACTAAAGCATGTACTCATCCTCGGGTTGTTGTCACCTCAGATTTTATGGCACCCCCCACTATCATTCTGCCATCCTCTATGAAGGTAAGTGCTCCTAGGCATCCTGTCATTCTCCATATTCAGTTGGCTCTCTGGTTCTTTCTGTTTTCTGTGTCTTCTTGCCGTGGACATTCTCCCGTAGCCTACTTACCTCTGTTGGTCACCTCTTTGAGCCTCCATTTCACCAGTGCTGCTACTCTAGCCTAGTTTTTGCCTCATTGCCCCAATTTTTGTTGCAACCCATCAACCATGCTCAGAGAGTGTGGAAAACCAAAAAAAGGGCCACTGTACTACAACTTTATTGCATGACACAACTACCTTGACCCCTCACAGCCTTCCCCTCCGACCAGCTCCCCTGGAAGGGGCCATAATTGGACTGAGATTCCTCCACCCTTCCCTCATGCCCCACACTCGCCTCCACCCCTTTTTGAAACCATGAATGATTCTGGAAGTTTCCTGGCGGATGAAGAAATTCCTCCTCTTGAGTTACATCCTTTGGAAGCCCCACTTGAGCCAATCATCATCACCAGATCCCAGGCCTGACCTCTCGAGCAAGGAAGCTGCATGGTGGAGGAAGAAATTCCTCCCAGCTAGCTGACAGAGTGGATAGCCAGGAACACTACCCCTGGGTTGGACATGGAAAAAACTCCAGCGATGAATTTTGATATGGATACAACTCCTCTCGCGGACACGGATGGGAAAATTGAGTAGCCTCTTCCCACTCCCCATAGCTTCTAGGATGACCACCTTCAATTGATCTTTGATATGCGACAAATCTTGGAGGACCAAATTCAAAATCAACGCATTCTCAGTCGATGCATTGACCTCATGTTCGACGCCTTGTCAGATGTCCCAGAGAAAACTCATTGTTCGACTTGCGGAAAAAGGTTTGTCTTCACCTACGACATTGATGGACACACGAGTTTGCCAAATTTCTAGCTTCTCTCTCTTTTTGCATATCAGGAACCGACTTCATCTTTTTTCAATTTTGTTAAATTTTCTGATCTATGGCTACAACCATCATAGATACGTTCTCTGGTGCATGACACCATACACGTCTTATGTAAGCAATATGCCATTTGTCACGTTAAACTCTAAAAATACAATTATGGTTTCCAAGTGTTTCTGCAGGCCACATATTCTGGTTTCTCTAATGTGACAGAATAAGTGACAAGAAAATAACAATATACTATTTTGATGCTTTTAAGGTAATATATATTTCTCTCTTTTATTTAAAAAAATAAAATAAAATCTAATTTTAAAGTCATAAAATAAATATAAATTTATTTAATATTAAATCTTTGAAAACACTAAAATTTATATTACTTATTTTATCATTCTTAATATTTAATAAATTTATAATTAAAACAAATTTATATTAATTTAAAAAAAACACCCCACTATATTCTTACTACCTACATTTTATTTCTCTCATATAATTATTATAACATTAAAAAAAAAATTTATTTAATTTTAATTTTTTCAAAACACCAATAATTATAATTATACTACTTACTTTTGTCATCTTTAATTTAATAAATTCATAATAAAATAGACATAACATTTAAGTATGTAAAATAATCCCTAACATTACATAGATATTAAGTATTAAGAACAAGTTAAAGCTAGCTCATAAAATCCATGAATTTTATGATTTTTTTTTTATAAAAACATGATACAAAATTAACCTAATTTTCATGGTTTTTTTTATAGTCAATTAAAAAACACACTTTCTCCCACATGTATACAAAGGCATGCCCTTATGATCTATTTAACCCACGTAATAAAATATTAACTTAAAACTAAATCTCAATATCTAAATATATGAAATAATATGTACATNATTTTATATATATATATATATATATATATATATATATATATATATATATATTAACTACAACTTAAAATGATCCCCAAAACGAATAAATTTATGCTTCGTATCTATTTATTTTAGAGAAGAAAAGTATTAATATAAAATCTAATATGGACATCTAAATATGTAAAATACCCCAAAACGAATAAATTTATGCCTTCGTATCTATTTATTTTAGAGAAGAAGAGTATTAATATAAAATCTAATATGGACATCTAAATATGTAAAATAGTATAGACACAAAATTTAAACATATAAGATAGTCCTTAATATTACATAGATATTAATATATGTAATATAAAATCTAATATGTACATTTAAATATGTAAAATAATATACACACAATATTTAAACATTTAAACATGTGAGATAGTCCCTAATATGAGATAGTCCCTAATATTACATAGATATTAAGTACGAATTAAAGGCCACCTATAAAATCCATGAATTTTATGATTTCCTTTATAAAACATGAGACAAAATTTACCTTCTTTTTGAAATTATTTTACAATCAAATCCAAAAACATACCTTCTCCCAAGTGTCCAAAGACATGCCCTCAACATCTATTTACCCTAAAGAAGAATATAGTCTATTTACCCTAAAGAAGAATATAATGGCATGCCCTCAACATCTATTTACCCAAGAGAAAAAGATTTACATAGCATTTAAATATGTGAAAGAATATGTGACATTACATAGATATTAACTAAGGTTCATGTGGAAATTTTTTTACGATCAAATCTACATTTTATTTTACAATAAAAGAAATAAAAAAATATTTCTTTTAATTAATTATCATAAAAAAAAACCAATAATTTCTTTTATATAATTTTTAAATTTCTTTTATATAATCCTTAAATTTCTTTATGTTAAATCTTTACACCAAAATTTATACTACTTATTTTATCATTTTTAATATTTAATAAATTTATATTAATTAAAAAAAAAAGCACTCCACTATATTCTTACTATATACATTTTATCTCTCTCATACAATTACCATAACATTAAACACATTACAAATTTATTTAATTTTAAATATTTCAAAACACCGAAATTTATACTACTTATTTTTATCATCTTTAATTTAAAAAATTCATAATACTATGGACACAACATTTAAATATGTAAGATATTCCTTGATATTACATAGATATTTTAAATATGTAAGATAGTCCTTGATATTACATAGATATAAAATATGGCCCAAAACTAACTTAATTTCCGTGATTTTTTTACAGTCAAGTCTAAAAGCATATCGTCTCCCATATGTATAATCCCATATGTATAAAGGTATGCCTTCATGATCTATTTACCCTAGAGAAGAGGAGTATTACTGTAGAATTAAATCTCAATATTTAAGTATGTGAGATAGTATGTACATAACATTTAAATATGCAAGATAATATGTGTAATAATAGCTTTAGTGGGAATAATGGTTAAGAACACGTGTTTCATTCTATTAGGTTACAGGTTTTGTCATGCACCCCTCAACCACTACCACAGGTCAGACACGCTACTGCCAGAATGCCCTTTAAAACGCTTTGATACCACTCTGTCATGCACCCAACAACAACAACCACAAGTCATGTACGCTACTTCCAGAATGCCCTTCAAAGTGCTCTAATACTACCCAGTGATGTACTTGTCACTAGCAAACCCAAGAACACACTTCTTGAGCCAAATTGAACTACTGATGCAAAACAAATAAATAAAGAAATATGAACTAACACATGCAGTCATTAATATTCATGTTAAACTATGAAAGAAAGAACAACATGCCATGTACACAAATAACCAACAAGTAGGCACATTAGTAATGCATATCTCAGAGATAATAAATCATACAGAATGAAAATAATTACATATAAGCAAAGAAACAAGGCGACATGGATCACTTATCTTTAACAAAACCAATCACCAACTGGTTGCAGACCAAGGACGTTCCACCTAACCTTAAACGTTGTTGTTCCAAGTCTCAATAGTTGGTCACCCTCGAGCCAGGGCTACAAATCCACAAGGATGGGTTCCAGGATGACATTCAGTTTCCCAAACCAGTCAACACTCAAGCTCTTAAGGTTTCTCAACACACAATAATCCAAAGTTCACTAGCTCTCTTCTCCCATCCTACACCACCTAAGAGATTGAACCCCCTTCACTTCCACGTAGTCCCTCGGATTGTTCACCTCCTTCTAGGGCTCTAGTGCATCTGGTCAAGAATCTCAATGATGGAACTCTTTAGGACTCACAACTGTGACAAGGTTTATCATAATGTCAATGCATACATGCACTTAGAAATCTATTCATTATTGGAATAATCAACAATCACTTACAAACAATAAACAATGGCTCTTCTCTTCCTCTGATTCATTTCCCATGCCCAGACCTAGAGCAAGAATGAATGGGGAACCCAAAAAAATGAATGAGTGATTAACCCAACAAATGAAAAACTAAACCACTCCTCCCCAAGACAATCAAGAACAAGAGTTTTGTATCCAAGCACTCCAAGGCCATAGTGGTCTCCCCAAGAGACTCATGCGCCCCCGATATTCCCCCAACACAACTCCCACATTATGTGAGATAATTAATTACAATAAATCATAAAGGTTTAGTCCCTTGATTCCCCCTCTCTCGTGGAATCATAACCCCCTATAACTCTTGTCCTTGTTCATCCTGCATCCAACGATGTACTTTTATTATTATGAAAATGCTTAAAGAATTACATTTCCTAGGCACTCCGACCTCTTTTAATTGTTTGGGAACTCCGACCTCTCATCAAATAAACAAATACATTATTAAATCATGGACTCAAAACCAAGGTATTATATTCCCCCCATTGTTTTGGCACTTTCCTCAGTGCATATACAAAACAAAAATAAGAATTTCAATTTTTTTCAAAAAGTCATGGGGACTCTGCTCGCATGACATATTTATGCTCCCAAGTGGTATCTTCAAGACCATATCAGGTCCATTGAACTTTTACCAGTTATATGACTCGATTTTGAAGCACTTTGACCTTTCTGTCCAATATGTGCATTGGTTGGACCTGAAAGTCTCCCTCTGGCTCCACCTGAATAAAATGACAATCAATAACATGATTAGGATCATGCACATACTTTTTCAACAAAGAGACAAATGAAATACATTATGCATATTCATGGAAGAAGGAAATGCAAGCATGTATGCAACTGACCCTATTTTGTCAAATATCTCAAATGGACCATAGAATCTGGATGCTATCTTTGTACAACTGCACAACTTCAATGAGCTCTTCTTGAGCTTCACTGTTAAAAGAACATGTTCTCCCACTTTAAATTCTCTAGTTGTTCTATTCTTATCTGCATAACTCTTCTGTCTATCTTGTGCTTCCTTCAAATTCTGCTTAATTCTAACCATCTGGTCTTCCATATCATTGAGCAATTCTAGCCCAAATACTACTCTGTCTTCTAGGTTGTCCCAACTTACCGGAGTATTGAATTTTCTATCATACAAAGATTCAAATGGGATAATCTTCAACTAATCTTGATACCCATTATTGTAGAAAAATCGACCAAATGTAAGTAATCTTCCCACTTAGATGTCTTATCCATCACATACATTCTCAACATGTTTTCAATTACTTGGTTGACCCTCTCTATCTTTCCATCTGACTGTAGATGGTAGGTTGTGTTAAAGTTCATATTGGTACCAAATCCTTTAAATAATCCCCTCCAAAAGTTTGAAGTAAACTTTGTATCTTTGTCTGAAACAATTCCCTTAGGTATCCCATGCAACCTAGCAATCTCCCTCATGTAAATTTATGCAATATTAGTTGTTGTATGAGTTGTTTTCACAAGAATGAAATGAGCATTTTTTGTTAATTTATCAATAACTACCATTATTGAATCATGTTTCCTTGTTCTCCTGGGAAACTTAGTGATAAAATCAATGGTTACCACTTCCCATTTCTTCTCTAGAATTGGCAATGGCTGGAGCAAACCTGTCGTGTGTCTAAGCTCAACTTTCACTCTCTGACATTCCATACATATGGCAATGTAATCATCAATATATTTCTTCATTCATGGCCAAACGAATTGGCTTCACACTGCTACAATTTTCTTGTGGTAACCGGGATGTCCGACATATGGAACATTATGCATTCCCTTAACACCAAGTTCCTAAGTTCTCTAGAACTAGGGACATAAACTCTGTCCTTATGCATAAGGAATCCATCCTCTTTAATCTCATACAATTGGAATGTTTGTTGTACATTCTCTTGTTGTAAATTCTCTTTTACCTCTAGGTAATGCTGGTCTGTAACATAAACATCCAAAATTATGCTCTTTAAATATGACCAATGCATATTAATGACCGTAACATGCATGAGATGTACTCTTCTATTGAGTGCATAAGTAACTTTATTCTCCTTTCCCTGGATATGATTGATGTCAAAATCATACTCACTAAAAAATTCCAGTCATCTCGTATGTTTGACATTCATAGTTGGTTGTTCAAAAAGGTACTCTAGGACCACTATGGTATGTCCTTAGTTCAAATTTCTTCCCCATTAAATAATTCATCCACCTCTTCAAGGAATGAACTATGGAAACATGCTTTAGATAATGCGTGGCATAGTTCCCTTCATGTTATTTAATCTTTCCGGACTCATAACTAATGACATGTCCATTTTGAGTGAGGATTCCACCAAGTCCTTCCTTGCATGCATCTGTACAAACCAAAAAATTCTCATTTGGGTCAACAATCTTTAAAATAGGCGCACTAATAAGCAATTCCTTTAAAAAATTAAAATTCTCTTCACACTCTGCTATCCATACAAACTTAATTCCCTTCTTTTGTAAAGAAGTGCTAGGATGAACAATCTTAGAGAACCCTTCTATAAACCTCTCATAGTATTCGGCTAATCCCATAAAATATCTAACTTCTAAAACATTCATCGGTGTTGGCCATCCTCTAATGGCTTCAATATTCTATGGATCTACTGCTACTTCTTCTTATGAAATAATGTGCCCCAAATAATGGATCCGTTCTTGGTAAAAATAACACTTTCTTAGCTTGGCATACAACTGATGTTTCCTCGGTACTTGCAACACCAACCTCAAGTGAAGTTCATGCTTTTCCCCAAAATTAGAATAAATAAGTATGTCATCCAATAATAAAATGAAAAAATTATCTAAATAATATTTGAATATGCCATTCATTAAGCACATAAAGACAACTAGTGCATTGGTCAATCCAAATGGCACCATTATAAATTCATAATGTCCATACCTAGTTCTAAAGGTTGTCTTACTTATGTCTTCTTCCTTGATTCTTATATGGTGGTATCCGGATCTCAAATATATCTTTGGAAATATCTTTGCTCCCCTTAGCTGATCAAAGAGGTTATCGACTCTGGGTAGAGGGTATTTGTTCTTCATAGTGGATTTATTCAGCTGTCTAAAGTCAATACATAACCTCAATGTTCCATCCTTCTTTTTCACAGAGAGTACTGGTGCTCCCCAAGGTGAAACACATGGACATATGTACCCTTTCTTCAACAATTCTTCTAGCTGCATTTGTAATTCCTTTAACTATGGTGTACACATTCTATAAGGAATTTTTGATACCGGGGAAACTCTTGGTACTAAATCAATAGAGAAATATATATCCCTCTTTGGTGGCAATCTGAGTATTTCTTGGAATCCATCTTCAAATTCTTGCAATACTAGAAAATATTCAAGGCTTAGTCATTTTTTTCTTTCTGGTTCCTCTACATGAGATGCATATAATTGACATCCTTTCCTAAAACATCTCTTCATCTATAAGGATGAAATCTCCCTTATAGAAATGGATCTCGGGATTCCTTTCACAATGATATATTTTCCTTCATCATCAAGGCGTGCAAATTTCTTGTCATGACAATACAAGACATCATGATTCTTGTCCAACCAATCCATTCCAATTAGGATATCATAAGATCCTAATTGTATGAGATTCATATAAGCAACTGCACTTACTCCATTCAGATTTATTGGATAACCTTTGACTATATCATTGATCCTTCTCTTCGTTCCAGTGGATAACTTAACTAAACTTGATTTATCGAGCTTACTTTTCTCTAAATGAAGTTTGTATACTACTTTAGGATCAATGTAACAATGACTTTCTCCTGAGTCAATTAAAACAACAATAGGCTGATTAATGATCTTACCTTCCACTTTGATCATATGGGATTGGTATTATGCTTGTCAGTCTTCTAAGGCTACATATATTCTTGGAATACTTTTGCCCTTGTATTCTACTATAGTGGCTTCTTAGATGTTGTGCATGGTCTTCATTTTATCTCCTCTGTGAGGGAAATCCTTGTATAAGTGGTCTTATTTGCATCCCCAACATTGCATTGGTTGTCTTCCCATTTTTTTCAAGGAGTATTCTTTCTTGGACTCATTCTTATCCGAATGATATTTCTGATTTTTATTTGGACTATTTTGGTTGAAAGTAAGTTTGAATCGCTTCCTTCTCTGATCAAACTTCTCCTTCTTCTTATCCTTCCAATACTTTTGCAAATATTCTCTACCCTTGCCTTGTTCTACAAGTACTTAGCTTTCCTAATGGTTTCCGTCAAAGTTCTAGGCTCATCATATTGAATCTTGTCTCTATAAAATGATTGTAGTCCACTCAAAAACCTCTATATCTTTACCTTCACATCCTTGATAAATCCCACATATTTCAAAAATCCTAAGAATTTCTTTTCCTATTCTCCCATGGTCATGCTACCCAACGTAAGTTCAAATAAATCTTGCATTTTCTTGTCATAGTAGTGCTATGAAAGACACTCTTTATGAAAGTACCTCTTGAACTGCTTCTAAGTGATCTTGTTCTCATTGACGTGTTCAACTTCCTTCAACTGATCCCACCATATAACAACTTTTCCATGCAAATGGTAAGTGGAAATTATGGCTTCTAGATTAGAGGAATAATTGTGTAACTGAAAATAATTCCTGATTCCAAGAAAACAGACTTCAACATCATCTTCCCTTTCTCTCTCGCCATCAAAATAGGGTGGCTTAAGCTTCCTCATATCTCCTTGAAAACCATCCCACTCATGTATTCTTCTTTGATGTCTGACAAGAGACACCTATGGACTGCTCCTTGAATCCTCAGATGCATAAGACTTGCTAGATAAGTAAGGAGGTGAGTTATGTATATGAGTTCCAGTAGACCTTCTTGAATCACTGACTCTTCTTTAGTTATTTTTTCTTTCATATTTTCTACCTTCTTCCCCTTGTCTTGAACCTGATCCATTACTTGATTTCTTTTGCAACTGATTTAGGCTTTGCATTATTTGAGCATTTATTTGGTTATGTTCTTTCATCATATTCTCATTGTCTGGTTTATAAATCTACACTTATATTCTCAAACTTCTCACGGTCTCTATTAATGTTTCTGGTTCCACTTTTCTTCTGTGACCATTAGATTTTGTTTCTATATTTTCAACACATATATTTTGACTCTTGGATTCTCTCTCATGATTGAAAGCTTCCTATCCTTCCTCCATTTCTCGAATATGCATTATTAGCTTGAAATGATATGTTTATACCCTTAATTATGCAAGAAAGTATGCATGCAACATAATTTATGTTAGGAAAAGGAATAAACATGGATACACCTTTTTGGAAAAAGGACTATAAAATTTCTACAATTTTTGTTTTGTTTCTTAAGGTAACCAGTCATATTCTTCCTAGTTTACTATGATATGTATTATTCAAAACAATTTTGGGTGTATATTTGGATTCCTTTCTCCGAGAGCTTTCCAATGACTTTTTTTTGCTCAATTATGATCACAGAGTAAAAAGTTATGCCCTTTTGAATTTTATGGCATTTCCCCTCCTGTAGAGGTCTCTTAAGTTGGCATGGCATCCACTTGGACCCTTCCATGTGTGATGGATGATGTGGAAGATTAAGTGGCCCTGATATGGTGCTAACACAATAGCTGACGCGACCATCGTCCCACTAGAGCATCAGGGTATCAAGATGTCACACCGAAACATGATTGGAAACTTTCGGGGGTCTGGTATGGGCCCACGAGCCACTGGGGCACTGAACCATCAGGCGCTCCAGAAAAGCTTCCATACCATACCTCTTACAAGTTTCTGATCCCAACTCACTGACCCACTGGGATATCAATAGAGGGACAAGACTTGAAATTTCAGGGGTTCGATATGGGCCCATAGACAGACTGAGATATCAATAGAGGGACAAGACTTGAAATTTCGGGGGTCCGATATGGGCTCACCGAACAACCGGACTATCGAGTCACCAACAGACTAGGGTGTCAACACTAAATGAGGCTTGGGATCTATCAGGGGTACAAGGATCCAATGGGACAAATTCTGTCCTGAGCTTTATCAACTAACAAGATCCCTTGGCATCCAAATATGATGACTGGGGTCTAATCGACACCTGTGACACACGACACTTTATCCTCATGACACGTGGGATAACCAAAATGCTACACATGGTACTGATGTCTCTCTGACATGGTTCTGATGATGTAGATGATGTGGCACTAATAACCTTTCACACTTCTCTTTTCGCTAATGTTTTTCTGCCTGGCGCAACACCCACGTGGACCCTTACACATGTGTTGGATGTGGTAGATGACATGGACATTGACACACCGACCCATTAGGGGCACCAGGGCACTATCCCACTGGCGTATCAAGATATTGGGCTATCACTGATGGATGATACTTGAGCTTTTGAGGGTTTGGGGGTCTGAAATGGGCCCATCGACCCATCGGGCTATTGGCTCCCCACACATGACACCACTTCAATATTTCTAATATTTAGTATATGGGGTATCCACCCACTAGGACATCGGGAACCTCAGATATCTGGTATGATATTCCTACACACGACACCACTTAAATTATTTTGATATCCGGTATCTGAAGCACTAGCCCATTGAGCCACTGATCCAATGGTCAAAATTTTACATCGCACGCGGGATCCATATGGTTTCTTAACTCTTCCATGCTTCACACAAAAGTAATATCAGTTTGATTCTTGTATATAAAAAACTCATTCGACCCTCCCCGTATGCATGTGGTATAAATATTTAATTCCAACTGTCGATCAACGAATCTAGATCCATGCAAAGGCCCAATCAATGGTTGTTGTGCACTAGTTTTCTTTCTTGGTAAAATCTCGAATCTCCTTCTCTGATCATGAAGGAGGAGATCACTGGTAGGTCAAGGGAGTAGAGGATCAACTTGGATATGATCATCCAGGGTTGAAAGATAGAGTTAAACGACGGAAATCCCCCCCTCTGGCACTTTCCAAGCCATTAATTGATTTTTTTACCTCAGGAGCTTATGTCCTACCATGTAGCAAACCTTTTCAAAGGCTCAGTGCTGTAAACCAATGGCTCTGATACAACTTTGTCACGCATCCCTTAACCAACACCATAGGGCGGGAACACTATTTCCAGAACGCCCTTCAAAGCACTCTGATACCACTTTGTCACACACCTAGCCACCACCACAGGACGTGCATGCTACTACTAGAATACCCTTCAAATTGATCTGATACCATCCTGTGACATTCCCCTCATCAACAAACCCAAGAACACACTTCTTGAGACAAATCAAATTACTGATGAAAAACAACTAAATAAAGAGTATGCATGAACGCATGCAGTAATCAAGATTCATGTTAAACTATGAAAGAAATAATAACATTCCATGCAAAACAATAACCAACAAGTAGGCACATTAGTAATGCATATCTTACAGATAATAAAAGATACATAACATAAATAATTATATATATATATGTAGAGAAACAACATGACATAGATAACTTGTATTTAACAAATCCAATCACCAAATGGCTATAAACCAAGGACGTTCCACCCAACCTTACACATTGTTGTTCCAAGTCTCAACAACAGGTCACCCCTAAGCCAGGGATATGAATCCACAAGGATGGGTTCTAGGACAACACTCAGTTTCCCAAACTAGTCAACACTCAAGATCTCAAGGTTTCTCAACACGCGAAAATAAAAAAAGTTTACCATCTCTATTCTCCTAGCCTGCACCACCCAAGAGATCAAACCCCCTTCACTACTACATAGTCGCTCAGGCTATTCACCTCCTTCTAGGGCTCTAGTGCATTTGGTCAAGAATCTCGATGGCGGAATTCTCTAGGACTCGCAACTGTGACAAGGTTTATCAGAATGCCAATGCATCCATGCACTCATGCATCAATTCATTACTGGAATAATCAATTGTCAGTTACAACCAATAAATAATGGTTGTTATCTTCCTCGGTTTTATTTCCCATGCCTAGACCCAAAGCAAGAATGAATGAGGAACCCAAAAAAATAAATGAGTGATTAACCCAACAACTAAAAAACTACACCACTCCTCCCTAGGACAATCAAGAACAAGGATTTTGTATCCAGACACTCTAGTGCGAGTGTGGTCTCCCCAAGAGATTCACGCACCTCCCATATCCCCCCCACCACAACCACCACAACATGGGTGATAATTAATTACAATAAATCATACAGGTTTAGTCCCTCGGTTCCCCCTCTCTCATGGGATCATAGCCCCCTATAACTCGTGTCCTTGTCCGTCCTGCAACCAATAATGTACTTTTATTATTATTAAAATGTTCAAAGCATTACATTTCCTAGGCACTCCGACCCCTTTTAATTGTTTGGGCACTCCGACCTCTCTTCAAATAAACAAATACATTATTAAATTGGGGACTCAAAACTGGGGTATTACAGGTTCAAATCCAAAGAGGGGTCAAGTATGCATACCTTCATAAATTTATCAAGGCTATTTTATTACACTCATGATCCAACTCAATCCGTTTATTCATTTCCTCTTTAATGGATTTTAGATCCAATTAATTTTCCAAATTAATTAGGGCCAAATAGATACAAATTTATTTAATGTTAAATATTTCAAAATATCAATTTTTATACTACTTATTTTATCATTCTTATATTTAGTAAATTCATAATTAAATTAAATTTATATTAATAAAAAAACACCCCCACTATATTCATCCTACCTACATTTTATTTCTCTAGTATATTGTTACAACATTAATTTTGTTTACAAATTTATTTAGTTTTAAATCTTTCAAAACACTAAAATTTATACTAATTTTTATTATTTTTATCATGTTTAATTTAACAAATTCACAATTAAAATAAATTTATACAAATACAATAATTTTTTTTCTCATTCTCATATATATATATATATAATCTAATTTTGAAAGTAGACATACTCCTCCCCTTTTGAATTTGAACATATGATCTCCTATAAAGAAACACCTATTATTAACCATTAAACTGACACACACAAAATAAAGGGAAGTAACAAACACCTTCTTTAATGTTAAAATAATGTTTTACTCTTTACTAATCATATTGTAGAGAAATATCCAATACTAAATCTATGAGAAATAATCCCAACTATATCCATAACTTTGCACAGCTCAGTTAGGGCTCACTTTTCTTGGGCGGAGCTAAGGGAGTGTCCTTTTGCCTCTGCCAGTCCCTCTCTTAGAACGAGGGTTTCCCTACCCAAACCTTTATTGAATCTTGAGAGTTCTCGAGAGGTGGAAGTGGTGGGGGGGGGGAATGAACCATTTTTAATTTCGGGTTATCGGGAGACTGAACCTGGTGTCTGATCTTTAGGGGAGACATTGGAATCATTGGTCCCACTACTTTGTGAGGTTTATTCCACTGTGTCGCTTTCTACTTATCAGGGGAAAAATATCCTAATTCTT
>ML825589.1:0-27987 GCA_009831015.1 Picea engelmannii | reverse complement strand
AGCTACAACCTAGAGATGATTCACTAATCTGGACGAGAGGTGACCATTCTAGAATACTCACTGTAAAAAATGTATATAACACCTTGGAAAGAAAATATTGGCCGATACAAACAACATGGTGGTGAAGATAGTTATGAACATGGGACATAACTTACAAAATCAAACTCTTCATTTGGTTGGCACTAGAGAATAAAATCCTAACTTGGGAAAATCTGAAAAAAAGAGGTTGGGAAGGACCAAGATACTGTCGATTATGCAATAGAGATGAGGAGACAATCCTTCATTTATTTGTAAACTGTTCTATTACACAACATCTATGGAAGTTTTTGTCTACCGTTTTCAACTTTGTTACTACATGGGGAGGCAACACACTAACAAATTGTTTTGAAAAATGGTTGAAATTGGAAAAAGTCCATCACACCCTACCTTCATTGACTTGTTGGTATATCTGGTTGGAAAGGAACAAGTGTACCTTTGAATCCCGCACAACTACAGTTCAGGGAGTTTCATTTTAGATAAGAGGGATAGTGGAAGATGCTGGTGCACAATGCCCTCAAATTCATTCTTACAAAAGAATAAAAAAACCACCAGACTTCACCCTACAATCTATATGTTGGTTCGACAGTGCTGCACAAGAAAATGGTACTCTGAGTGGAGCTGGGGGTATCATAAAGACTTCAGGGAATACTATCTATAGGTGGACGTTCAATTGTGGTATGGGTTCAAACACCAGGGCAAAACTACTTGGTGTGTGGGCCACTTTATCATTATCTCATAGGCTGGGAATTGACCAACTATAGCTACTAGGGGATTCTAAGACAATGATTGACTGGTTAAATCACATGAGTAATCTACATGTTACTTCACTTAAGGGTTGGATGGAGAAGATTAGGGAACTTATTACACTCTACAACACTATTAGATTTGATCATATCTACAGGGAAGAGAATGTGGAAGCATATATACTATCAAAAAAAGCACTTCATGTTCCAGAAGGGAGGATCCACTACAACAAATGACATGATGGCCATGACGGCCCCCCATTATCACTTCGTCTCTACTTATGATATAAAGAGCATATTCGGGAAGTCCATGACTTATAATTTTGAGTTATTTCTAGTACCAAAATGTAATCATTTCTATAGATACTAGGGATTGTCCACTTATAAATTTTTGCTATTTTTGGACTGTTTACGTAATGTAGAGACTTAATAGTTTTTTAATATCAAGAACAATGTAGCACCACCTTTTATGTCCATGATTAATATGGAAATACTATTAGAAGATGGTTGTAAGATGTCTTTGTAGTAGTGAACTCGTGTACTTTCCTTGAAAACATCATATATAATATATTGAGAAATTTTATGCTAAAAAAAAACTACATATACATTAGAGCTACTCACATTCATAGCCAAAAAAAATCCCCTTGGGTAATTACTTTTTACTATGTATATTTTTTTAATGAGTTTCATTCCCTGATTTTGACCCTAACAAAGACATTCTTTTGAACTCAAACTCAATAAAAAAATACAACATATTTTTTCGTAGTAGCTAACCCTTTCCATGTTAGTAGGGGTTGGTGACCCAAAAAAAATTACATAAACATACAAGGCACATTCTTTGTAACTCAAAAATTAATAAAAAAATACCTCATATGGTAGAGACAAAATAGATAGGGAGCTTTTCAAAAAAATGGTTTTTACATCCAATTTTCTATGAAAAAGCACGTATGTAACAAAATTAATCTCTTGATTGAGACAAGGTCGAGAGCATGGAAAGTGGCTTCATACACACCAAAGGAATGAAAAGTCAATAATATCATTAAAAATTTAGAACAAACAAAATAACACTAATTTTATAAAATAAAAATTTTGAACAAATAAAAAAAATATTAAAAATATTAGCATAACTTTAGTTTAGGAATAAGGTTATTGAAGCACTAATCCATTTATTTTATAATCTTTCTAATTCAAATATTTTATTATAAAAAGAATGATTATAGGTGCAAGTACCAAGTGAATTTTGAAATAAAAACATCACTCATATCTAAGTAAAGTGAATTTGGAAACAAAACATCACTCATACCTCAATTAAATTAAAGTCAAATAATGCCTATGTTACTTAGTGTAGCCTATGAAAGCATGTTTCTAAATTTAAAACCAAAAAAATAAATTATAAGATGAATTTTTTGAACAAATAAAATAAATAAATACCAACATAGTTTTAGTTAACGAATAAGGTTTACGAATAAGTTTATTGGAACAGTGATCCATACACCAAGGTTCTATTTATTTTATAACCTTTCCAATTCAAATTCTTTATGTTAAAAATGGATGAGTATGGGTGCAAATCCCAAGTGAATTTGGAAATAAAAACATTACTCATAGCTCACAATAAAGTCAAAGAATGCCTATGTTATTTAGTGTAGTTTCTCGAGGCATGTTTCTTGAAGCACTTCCACAACATGATAATAAGAAAAGACAGAGCCTTTCACCCCTTAGAGCTTGCATCATAATTGAAGCACTAGGGTTAGTGATTAGCAAAGTCATCTAAGTATTTTGGGCCTTCATCACTTCTTGGATTTTTTCTTTTGAATCCTCTTTATTTTCATCTCCTGATTTCTTGTAAGTGTCCCAACCTTGAGATAACATTCACTCAGGTTATTTGCGGGGTGGTCTTCTTCTAACCTCTCTATCTTGTAGTTTACACTATTCTTCAATGTTTCACCTTCTTAATCTTTTAAGAAAGGTTACCAATGTTGATTTATTCGTATCAAAAACCCAAGGTGTGTGAGGTAGACAACTTGAAACCTGAGAGAATTTGAAATATTACAGACAACCATTAACATGTATAAATTTAGCTATGATATTTGATTACATACACACTCACAATTGAAATAGAGGTATAGCATGATAAATTTCTTGTAAAATATTATTATGACATATGTTCACACACTAATACTAATAAGGAAAAGAGAGGAAAACAACAAAGAAATGGAGAAAAAGGGGAGAAGTACACAACTTCCTAATTGCTCAAGAATTTTTTCTCATTACCTTATTTTATTTTCATATAAGAAATTTTTTACATTAAGTACAAGATATGTCGAGTTATATGTAATCAATTTCATTTAGAAGTTAATTCCAAGTCATCTATAATGTTTAGAAATTAATAACATATTAGCAATGTTTAGAAATGCAAATTACATACTAAGAGTAGATGTTGCCATATGCAAGAAATATTTATGAACCAAAGTTTTCATTATTCCAATTAACACTCCTCGAGAGATTTCTACCAATCCCATTTGTCATCAATGATATAAATACTTTTCCTTAAGCTTTGGCCAATATCTCTGGTACCATTTTTTGAGTGGGCATACAATGTACCTCAATTTCTCCATCATGGACTTTCCCTTGGATAAATTGACAATTAAAATATATATGCTTTATCTTTGAATAAAATGCTAAAATTTACTACACACAGAGATACAACTTTGGTTATTAGACATTAATAAAGTGGATCTGTCTTGTCCCATGCTTATGTCTTCCAATAATCTTCTTAGCCACACAAAAAATTTTGTTGCTTGGGATGATGCTAGAATTTATTCAACTTTTTTGAAAGACATAGAAACTACAACTTGGATTTCATTGAATCATGCCATATTTGCTCCAACCAAGCATATAGCAACATCCACTTTGTTGACCAACTTGAGTTTAAGCAACTTGTCTAGTTAGCATTTGTATATCCTATGTGATGAAAATTCACCATAAACAAGGCCATACTTTACAATTCTTTTTAAATACATTGATATTCTTTGGGATAACTTTCAATTAGTAGTACCTAGATTATAATTAAATTGAATACCATTGATAATAGAAAAACTGTATTGATCTTGTAAATACCGTGATATACATAAGGCTGCAAATTAGACGTTGATGCAATTAATCATCCATAGCCTTGGATGGGTCAAAATTATTTTGCAAAATCGACTATTTTTCCGTTGGAGTATATCTAATTTTACAATATGTCGTCGGAATTTTTTTCTATCACTTTTAAAATATATATTCTTTGGCTTGAAAAACTATGTCCTCTTTTTCTATCTTTGCAAATCTATGTAGAAAATGAATGGATTTGTCTTATCACATGAATTGTGAGGGCATGGATAGAAGACCATTCAAGCACACACATGGCACTAATAATTAGGATCTTAAGATCTTGTTAATGTCAACCTATGGCTATAGATGATTAGGGCAATTCTATTAGGTTTTACCAAAAAATTAGATAAGGAAAGTGATCCCACTAGATAGTGTTAATTAATCGACAATTCCTTTAATGATCTAGAAACCCTAATGCTAGAAATGCAAAGAGAGAATGGAAAGAACTCAATTGGAACTCATTGACGTAGGTAATGAATCTCCCTAGGATGAAGATGAGATCTTATTACATATGAAATGTAAGAGATCAATAATAAATCTATTGCTATAAAGACAAATCAATAATAACGTAGAATAGAGAGACCCTAATGTCCTTAGTGGGGATGATACCTCCCTTTCCCTAATTGTGATTGAACCCCCCCTTGAGGTTGTAGGGTTGAAATGACTAAGGTATGAGTGGAACTAAGCCAATGAAGATGATCTATGATGAATCAATCAAACCTATAAGGTTGGAGGGTAGCTGATGCAACCCCCCTACTCGCCCGTAGGGCTACATGACCTCCTAGTCAAGGATATCTGATTCTTGAGTCAAGCGACTCTCTAGAATATTAATGGATCCCTTTTGTATCTAAACACAGGCCCTTTCGGCTCCTTGTTGTAGGTCTGATAACACCCATACCTTCTCTTTTACTCTGCTGCGAAATCTAAGAGTTCTGAGCGTTAGCTATTTTTCTAATAAGCCCCCTCTTAATATGACCTTGGGTGGTGCCTTCTTGTGACCACGCGATTGCGGGAGCGACCAATAGCGGTTTGGGATCAAACTTATTTTCAACCCGCAATTCTCCTCGAACCTCCACTCGTCCTCTTGGAAAAACCGCGTATGGATTGTGGCCCGCCCTCAAGGTTTTAAAGTCCTCACAACTTTTGTCCCCGCAATGCTACGGGATCGTCGATCTCACGATCTTGACGATACTGCCTGTACTGGCGGTTCAAATCTGTTCCTTTCAAATCTACGAACCAGATCTGCTCCTTCTAAATAAACGACTGTGATCTCTTTGCAATTCTGGACTTCAGAGTTTTGAAATCTCAAACCTCGCTTTTCTCCGTACTTCAACCTCCCAGAGCTGGAGATCTGGAGACACCTGTCTTGCTCAATCAACGCTCCCACTTCCTCTTCGGGTGTTTGACCTTTCAACTAAGATCAATGGTCCTATGGCCCCTTCTCGATTGACGGTCGAGATCTCCTTCGGGTCTTCAAACTTCTGAGATCTCAAATCTCAAACTTCACCTTTCTTCCCAATGCCTTTTAGCCAAAGGCTATAATCCACTGACGCGTGTCCACTTAATCTGACGGTCAAGGATTACTTCAGGTCTTTACCCGGAGTACATGAATTTATGCCACATCTTTCTTAATCCCACGACTCTAAATCACTTTGGGACTTTACCTAGAGTTACAGATTCACGCCACGTCTCCCTTAGATTTGTCAGTCCAGATTCACTTTGGATCTTCGGGTTTCGACAATCTTAGATCTCAACTGAAACCCCACTACAATTTACCTAGAGCTCACAATCTGTTTACAAGTGTCCCCATGCAGATCGATGACTCTTGACTCTTTGGCTATTCGGGCTTCGGGTATTTCAACCTTTCACCTTTTGCCTTTCTTTAGATCTCACGACCCGCCAACATGTATCCTCCTGAATCTAACGGTCCAGATTCACTTTGGCCCTTCGGCTCTTCGCACTTTAGAAATCTCAAGTTTCAAACTTGCCTCCTCATGGACCCACAGTATCTGATGGATCATATTCTCCCTGGGTGATCTGACGCTTGAATCTTACCTCGAACAATCTGGCAGCTCAGGTATGTTATTGTTGATCGGATGACTGAGACTCTACTTCAGCTTTTCGACTCTTCAGGCTTCGGAAATATCAAGTCTCAAACCTTGATGAGCTCTCGCTCCCGAATGTGTGAAGCGTTAAGGCTCATGCACTTTACTCTGATCAAACGACCACTGTCTCTCCTCCTCCTGAGCTTTTGATTTCTTTCGACTTAGAAGATTTGTCAATATTCAAAGGTTTCAAACCTTTTCTCCTCCTACGAGTTTGACTCTTGGATCTCGTCAATACTCATGAAAAGTGTTATCTCTTCTGAGCTTTATCCTCAAAGGATTCTGACTTCCCACACACTCCTTGCATTCTCGGGATTTTGATAACTCAGCTCAAAGGATTTCTTGAAAATAAGTTCTTCTCGCCCACCTGGCGTTCCTCTGTTTTGGTTCTTCGATGCTTGGTCATTTCTCGATGTTGTGCACACCTTGCACTTGGTCTAAGTTTCCTTTGTTCTCTCTGAACTCCTATGAGTCAATTCGAGACTCAATCGATGCACTCCTTGCATTTGAGACGCACACCTTGAATATGAGTTTTAGAATTGAAACAATTGAAACTTATCCAATTTCGTCACAACTTCATACTGTCAACCTCTCGAACAATCACACATGAATGAAAATGAAATAAATAACATACAGAAAATATAAAATTCATTCATTCATACATCAAATGAACACAGTCCTAGGATTTGGGACAATTTTGTCTGTTCTATTCATTCATGAAACAAATTACATATATTTCTTCTACTCTACTCTGTTCTATTGATCTTTCCGATCTCTATCTCATCATATCCTAATCTCATAATCTCACAATACTTTTATAGTGCAACAACAACAAACTATCTAAGGATCGGCTCCACGAGCTCTTGTCGTCCTGTCTATAACCTATCCTATCAAACTCTTAGCGGTTACCTACTTTGTCCTATTACAATGACTAATAGTTATTTCTAGATAAGAGTCAACACTCAACATCTTCAACCTCTTACAGTCCTTCAATACTTTACAAACACGACATATTTAAAAATATTGCTTTCAAAAATATCTCAACAAATCGATTTAATTCCGAGTTAATATCTGATTTGAAACTCAGTCATGCTGAGATGTCGTTCCTTTGCCTCCACACTTGCATTTTGACTTTGAAGGTGATGCTCCTGCATCATACTCCTCTGGTTAAAATTTTCATGGACTCCTGTCCATGAGCTCCTGCACTGTCTTTCCATGCTTCAAAGTATCAGTTTTTGTGACCCAAATTGCATCTTCCATTGGATGATCTTTCCACTTCACTAAATATTCAGGATATGTCTTCCTCCTGGTATTCTTTCCATCTCTCTGTTCAATGATTTTCTCCATCTGAGGTTTTTCTACTGTGGGCAATTGTCCTTCCCACTGAACTTCTTTCTGATCATCTGATTCTCCTGCCTCATCTCTCCTGTAAGGATACAGGTCTGCAAAATTGAATGTCGGTCATATCTCAACATTGTCTGGAAACTCAATTTCATAAGCAATGGCTGCAAATTTTTTGAGAATCATGCATGGTCCTATCTTCTTCATCTTCAACTTGTCATACGTTCCCCTTGGAAACCTTTCTTTTCTCAAATGAGATAAAACTTCATCTCCAACTTCGAATTGAAATTCTCTCCTCTTCTGATAAACTCTGCTCTTATATTTCAGGTTGTTGTTCTATAGATGTTCTCTGACTCTGTCACGGAGTTTATGCATTTATGTTGCAAAATCCTCTGCTCCAGCACTTCTGAATTCATCTTGATTCAGATCTCTCAATTCCGTAATCCCTCTTGGTTGTATACCATACATAATTTCAAATGGACTTTTTCCGGTGCTCCTTTTCACTGAATTGTTGAATGCAAATTCAGCTTGTGCCAAAATTGGATCCCATTGACGACCTTTCTCAGTGACTAAACTTCTCAACAAGTTTCTAGACTCCTGTTTACCACTTCATTCTGTCCATCTGTCTGAGGGTGATATGATGAACTAAAGGATAAGTTTGTCCCCATCCTTTTCCATAGTGTTGGGGTCCTATAATCATAGGTAACCTGACTCTTCAACTGCTTATTTGGCATTTCTCCCATGATGACGACATCTGGCTCGGTTGATTCCATTTTCCCCTTCTATCCAATTGCGCTCGATCCTTCATCACCCTGCTGCATCCTTCATCCACCTCTACGCCACTCACTCCCTTATCCATTTGTCCCATTGGCTACATCTCGCCTGCCACTCATCCATGAATAAACAAGCTTAGGAAAAAAGAAACAATAGATTAATAATGTTAGTAATAAAATTTAGTGTAGTTAGATTAATTAAAATATGTTAGACTAGTTAATAATTAATTAATTAATTAATAATTAATTAATTAATTAATAATTAAGTTAGTTGTTTAAGTTAGTACTTAGTTTAGTATTTTATTAATCAAAATATTAATTAAATATTAAATAAAAAACAATTAAAAACAAAACAATATAAAAACAAATAAAACATATAAAAACATATATTAAAACATATAATAATTATAAAAGACAAAATACAAATATAACATAAACAAATAAAAAACAATTNAGCAAACTATCCTAAGCCTAGCGCATACATTCCCCCGTACATTTCCGACCCCCCGCTCCTCCCTCACATCACATCACCTCAAGGGGGTCCAGGCAAGTGGTATTGGGAGGGACACTTTTCACCTCCTGGTGAAATCAGAACCCACATCCCAATACCATTTACCGCCTTAGGGCATTACGTGCAAACCGCTTACATTTCCAAAACCGCCCTCCCAAAAAATCAAAACTGTTTTTTTTCGCCAGTTTGACCAGTTGTCTTCCGAGAAGGATTCCGGGGAAATGGAAATGGATTTGAAAAATTCGAGAGAGGTTTTTGTTCATAATGGGCTGAAGAACAAAAAAATCTCCCATAATTTACACAGGTGCCAGCAGTTGGGAGAATTGAATCCATATTTGATCCCCTTTTTTGAGTTTTTTTCGTTTTTCCTGTTTCAGTCCTGGTTTTGTGGGAGATGTTTCGGTGAACTGAGGAAAAACTGAAAGAGGTTATTTTCCAAAACATGCTCATATACAATAACCTCTTTCATTTTGTTACACAATTGTCATCCTTGAGGAGAAAAAAATGTCTGAGGCAACCCCTTTTTTCAACAGTTCGACTTGTGTTTCATGGCAGACAGTTCAGGATTTTCAGGGATTTTATTTCTATTTTTGGCCGAGGTGGTTGAATTACACCTCATGAGCCTAGGAAGAGTCTGTTATATGTATTGTAACAAGTTGAATGTACAAAGAAGGAGGGAGAGACCATGATTTAATCTTGTATCAGAGCTCACAGAGCTTTCTGTATTTCATCAATCCAATAATCCAGTCACAACAGTTACATGATTCTTGTGTCAAATCCATTAGTGAAGTTTTTCTCACTGTAATTGTGTTTTCCTCCATTTTCATATGTGTTTCTTTTCTCTATTGTTTTGAAGAGATTTAAGATCAAGATTTATGTAAAAACACCCCGTTCCCAGTTCAAAGCAATGCCAATGTTTTCCACTGAAAGTTAAATGCATAATTCTTTACTGCTCTGTCTTTAATTTGACTTCTTAACAATTTTCCCCTCTACCATACCTCAAGCCTATGAAGATCTAGTGATTTGCCTACCTTGCCCTGTAATGTTGTCTGTAGACTTTGTTTTCGATCGAATCTCATATTGTGACTCTATTGCCCATGGTTCCTCTTTTCTACACCTACCCAACTCAAAAACAAATCCTATTATGCATAACTAACGTAATATCCAAATAAAAACAAAGTTATATCAGACAGAGAGATCCCTCTTTGAGTCTTGGAGGGATAGATCCTTAACTCTAAGCAGTTTTGATGTTACCTCCGTGACCCCCCTCCCACATCCTTGGGCAAATTACAGAGTTCTAACACAATGGCGACCATACTTGGGAACTTTCTCTAGTAGTGCATTGCAAATTCCAGATCTGATCACTAATGGTGGATAGTGACCAGACACAAGAAGGATGAAATATTTCACCTGGTGACTCCAATCAACTCCAGACAGTGCCAACTCAAAGACTCCACTGGAGGAAGAACCTGAAGCGTGACCAAGCAATTTGGAAAGAGCAGGTATTCAAGCTCAAATTGTATTCAAGACATTTTTGGCTTTATCTGTAATTATGTCCTATGTTTTTCTAATCCGGATCAAGAGTATATTGCTGAAGTTTACATTGATCATCTGAAAATTGATGAACCTCAATAGATTAAGCCCCAAATTGTAGATCATGTACATACTCATACACTTGTAGAAAAACTAGTGAGACACGAGCCTTGTGCTTTATCTCCTGCCATTGTTGAAATTTCAATTAGCTATAAGCCCCTTGCTTTACCTCCTATATCTATAAAATTCCCAGACAGATACAAGCCTCTAGATTTGCCTCCTATTCTCCATGACCTCCCTATCAATTATAGCAATAATCTGCCCGGGTTTGATGGAGAAAATGTGAAGATCATTGCTGAAAAGCACATCCAAAGTCTTGAGGATTTTCTCGTTCTGTTTGAGGTAGAAGATGATGATGTCTACATTAGAATGTTTTCCCTATCATTGCAAGGTAAAACCAAGACTTGATTTAAGAATCTTCCAGCTGCAAGCATTAGCAATTTCCGTCAACTTGGGCAAATTTTCCTAGATAGATGGGTAATCATGAGAAATGTCTTTCTCATCCTAGAAGAGTATGACCATTTGAAAATACAGCCAGGGGAGACATTACATCAGTTTTCAACAAGGTTCAATAAAGTGTATCATGCAATGCATGCTGATATAAGGCCACCCCCAGGATCATCTCACTTGCATTACCTAGATTCCTTTGATCCTGAGATGACATTCCAATTAAGAGAAAGGGACACTACAACCCTTGAAGAAATGAAAAAGATGGCAGTTGATGTGGAAGCTAACTTGTTGAACAAAAGGTCCAAGCTAAGGGCAGAAGAGAAAGATAGAACAGAAAAGGAATGCATGACATCTTCAGAAATGAAACTAGATAACTTGGCAAACACTGTCAATAAGATGATGCAACAGATTAGTAGAAAAGATGAACTGGTTGTTCAAAGATCACATGTTTCATTAGTTCCAGAAAAGAAAAAGCTCATTGATCTCAAATAGTTTTTAGCTCATCCTTGGCATCCTAAAACAAAAGATGATTGTTTCATGTATTCAATTCACAATGTAGTCAAAGATGAAGTTCCAACTCATTTTGTTGAAGAGCCACCAACTGATATGATGTGCATGTTTGATGACATTTCATTCATGGATGATTTACCCAAGCATGATCAATATGGTGAGGATGATATCAAGATGGATTTTCCAGAGAAATTAGCAGCATACTATTGGGAGGAATAAAATCATTTGCAATCCCAACAAGATAGTCTATCCGTGCATAACAATTATGATAGTAATGATCAAAGCGCAGAAAATCTCAGAGTAAGTGGAAACGCTCTACCCTTATGTTTCTCATCTTTTCAATTTCTGAAAAGAAACTCTAGGCAAGTTGTAAATAGTGAAGACAAATTTTTTTCTGATGAGTCAGTAAAGGATGTCATCGATGACATGGGACCTGGTTTTACCCAAAATCACAGTCACTAATTTCCCTTGATTTTCAAAGTCCGGATGGAAGTTTAGAGCTCGAAACAAGATTTGAATCAGTGGAATGTAATTATGTACCATTAGATTATAATTCGTTTCAAATTTTGAAGGAGACTCTTGAACAAATGTTGAAGGATAAACACATAGAAAGTTAGGAAATTTCATTTGAATCAATGCAACAATCTTGTCAGTCTTTTTAGGATCCAATAGTTGATCGGTTGGATGACTTGTGTTGTCAAAATCATTTTTCATTCGCGAGTCATGAGTTGAAAAGAAACTATGATCTAGACATGGTTAGACAATCATTTCTATGTTTTGATTAAGCAACAATCTTTTCTCAAAATTCATTAGAAAAACCACAGATAAATCAACATGTGAAAAATGATACAGATGGTATATGTGCATTATCAGATCGCAGAATTGAAATGGATAAATTTGAATATCAAGAGATAGGTCATGTTTATCATGATCCTATAGCTGTCTATATGGATGAGTTAGTCTTTTCAGAATACCCATTGATTCCCAAAGTTTTTGGAATTGTCCACAGTCCTAGAACTTTGTGTTGTGAAGATCAGGATGGAAAGCAGTTCATGATGCCTATGCAATTTTTATTTCTTATATGGATTGAAAACATTGAAAGAGCAGAGTTATTAGAGCAGTTGCTTGATTGGTTGGATTGACATTATTGTATCATTTAGAACAATAAAATTATCAGCAATTTAGGGTAGGTAGTAGTTTTGAATAAACTCAGTCATTTGAGCATATTTTTTAGTATTGTATGGTTTCCAGCAAAGTTTGCAGTTGATAGTATCAAGTTCAGTGTTCATGCAAAATTAAGCCAGTTCGAAGAATATAGTTGCAGTGACTCCATGGACCAATGAATAAAGCACCGGTCTACATGTTCAGAGTTTAGTGGTTCTTGACACCTCCTGAAAGAGCTGCCATCCCCAGGTGGAGCCTATGTTGGGGTCCTACAAGCATAGTTAGCCCGACTCTTCAATTGCTTATTTGGCGTTTCTCTCATGATGATGACATCTGGCTTAGGTGATTCCATTTTCCCCCTCTATCCATTTGTGCTTGATCCTTCATCACCCTGTTGCATCATTCATCCACCTCTGTGCCACTCACTCCCTTATCCATTTGTCCCATTGGCTACATCTCGTCCACCACTCATCCATGAATAAACAAACTTAGGAAAAAAGAAACAATAGATTAATAATGTTAGTAATAAAATTTAATGTAGTTAGATTAATTAAAATATGTTAGACTAGTTAATAATTAATTAATTAATTAATAATTAAGTTAGGATTTTAAGTTTTTTTTTTGTTTGTTAATTTGTGCGGGACCTGTTGGCTACGCGATTAACCTGTGGCTTGAGAAACCGCGACTCAGGGGCATCTAAGCCGTCAAAATCACCCGGGGATCGCACCCGGCCTGAGCCACACCAACCCTTAACATGGTTGGATTTTTTGTCTCCGCAGGTTTCAAACCGGTGACTTTAACATCACAGAGTGGCTTAACAACACACTCCATCACCGACTGTCCTACACCTCGGGGACAGTTAGGATTTTAAGTTATTACTTAGGTTAGTATTTTATTAATTAAAATGTTAGTTAAAGATTAAATAAAAAACAATTAAAAAATAAAACAATATAAAAATAATTAAAACATATAAAAAGATATATTAAAACATATAATAAATATAAAAAACAAAATACAAATATAACATAAACAAATAAAAAACAATTAATTAATTTTTTTTTAAACCGAAACGAATTAACAAAAACAAAAATTAAAAGAAAAAAAAAGCAAACTATCCTAAGTCTAGCGCATACATTCCCCCATACATTTCGAACTCCCCATCCCTCACCTCAAGGGGGTTCTAGGAAAGTGGTATTGGGAGGGAAACTTGTCACCTCCTAATGAAATCGTACCCCCCCCTCCCAATACCATTTACCACCTCAGGGGGGTCCAGACAAACCGCCTACCTCTCCAAAACCGCGCTCCCAAAAAATCAAAATTGCTTTTTTTCGCCAGTTTGACCAGTTGTCTTCCGAGATGGATTCTGGGCAAATGGAAATGAATTTTCAAAATCTGAGAGAGTTTTTTGTTCATAACGGGCTGACAAACAAAATAATCTCCCAGAATTTACACAGGTGCCAGAAGTTGTGAGAATCGAATCCATATTTGATCCCCTTTTTCAGTTTTTTTGTTTTTCCTGTTTCAGTCCTGGTTTTGCGGGAAATGTTTCAGTGAACTGAAGATGAAATTGGAAAAACAAAAAGAGTTTTTTGTCCAGAACATGCTCATATACAATAACCTCTTTCATTTTTTAATGAAGGCTTCACCCTTGAGGAGAAGCAAATCTCTGAGTCAACCCCTTTTTTCAGTAGTTTGGCCCGTCTTTCATGGTGGACAATTCATGATTTTCAGGGATTTTATTTCTATTTTTGGATGAGGTGGTTGAATTCGACCTCCTGATCCTAGGGAGATTCTGTTCTATGTATTGTAACAAGTCGAATGTACAAAGAAGGAGGGAGAGACCATGATTTAATCTTGTATCAGAGCTCACAGAGCTTTTTGTATTTCATCAATCCAATAATACAGTCACAACGGTTACATGATTCTTGTGTCAAATCCATTGGTGAAGTTTTTCTCACTGTAATTGTGTTTTCATCCATTTTCATATGTGTTTCTTTTCTCTATTGTTTTAAAGAGATTTAAGATCAGGAATTGTGTAAAAACACCTTGTTCCCAGTTCAAAGCAATGTCAATTTTTTCCACTGAAAGTTAAATGCATAATTCTTTATTGCTTTGTCTTTAATTCGACTTCTTAACATTTTTCCCCTCTGCCATACCTCAAGCCTATGAAGATCCAATGATTTGCCTACCTTTCCCTATAATTTTGTCTGCAGAATTTGTTTTCAATCGAATCTTAGATTGTGACTCTATTTCCCACGGTTCCTCTTCTCTGCACCTACCCAACTCAAAAACAAATCCTATTCTGCGTAACTAGCCTAATATCCAAATACAAACAAAGTTATATCAGACAGAGAGATCCCTCTTGGAGTCTTGGAGGGATAGATCCTTGACTCTAAGCGGTTTTGATGTTACCTCTGTGACTCCCCCCACATCCTTAGGCAAATTACAGAGTGCTAACATAATGGCGACCATACCGGGGAACTTTCTCCAGTAGTGCATTTCAAATTCCAGATCTGATCATTGATGGTTGACAGTGACCAGACACAAGAAGGCTGAAATATTTCACCTGGCGACCCCAATCAGCTCTAGATAGTGACAACTCAAAGACTCCACTGGAGGAAGAACCTGAAGCATGACCAAGCAATCTGGAAAGAGAAGGTATTCAAGCTCAAATTGTATTCAAGACATTTTTGGCTTTATCTGTAATTATGTCCTATGTTTTTCTAATCCGGATCAAGAGTATATTGCTGAAGTTTACATTGATCATTTGGAAATTGATGAACCTCAAGAGACTAAGCCCCAAATTGTATATCATGTACATACCCATACACTCGTATAAAACCTAGTGAGACATGAGCCTTGTGCCTTATCTCCTGCCATTGTTGAAATTTCAGTTAGCTATAAGCCCCTTGCTTTACCTCCTATATCTGTAAAAGTCCCAGACAGATACAAACCTCTAGATTTGGATCCTATTCTCCATGACCTCCCTGTCAATTATAACAATAATCTTCCCAGGTTTGATGGAGAAAATGTGAAGATCACTGCTGAAAGGCACATCCAAAGTCTTGAGGATTTTCTTGATCTGTTTCAGGTAGAAGATGATAATGTCTGCATCAAAATGTTTTCTCTAGTATTGCAAGGTAAAGCCAAGACTTGGTTTAAGAATCTTCCAGCTGCAAGCATTAGCAATTTTCGTCAATTTGGGTAAGTTTTCCTAGACAGATGGGTAATCATGAGAAATGTCTTTCTCATCCTAGAAGAGTATGACTATTTGAAAAGACAACCAGGGGAGACAGTACATTAGTTTTCAACAAGGTTCAATAAAGTATATCATGCAATGCATGCTGATATAAGGCCACCCCCAGGATCATCTCACTTGCATTACCTAGATTCCTTCGATCTTGAAATGACATTCCAATTAAGAGAAAGGAACACTACAACCCTTGAAGAAATGAAAAAGATGTCAGTTGATGTGGAAGCTAACTTGTTGAACAAAAGGTCCAAGCTAAGGGCAGAAGAGAAATATAGAACAGAAAAGGAATGCATGACATATTCAGAAATGAAACTAGATAACTTGGCAAACATTGTCAATAAGATGATGCAATAGATTAGTAGAAAAGATGAACTGGTTGTTCAAAGATCACATGTTTCATTAGTTCCAGAAAAGAAAAAGCTCATTGATCTCAAACAATTTTTAGCTCATCCTTGGCATCCTAAAACAAAAGATGATTGTTTCATGTATTCAATTCACAATGTAGTCAAAGATGAAGTTCCAACTCATTTTGTTGAAGAGCCACCAACTGATATGATGTACATGTTTGATGACATTTCATTCATGGATGATTTACCCAAGCATGATCAATATGGTGAGGATGATATCAAGATGGATTTTCCAGAGAAATTAGCAGCATACTATTGGGAGGAACAAAATCATTTGCAATCCCAACAAGACAGTCTATCTGTGCATAACAATTATGATAGTAATGATCAAAGCGCAGAAAATCTCGGAGTAAGTGGAAACGCTCTACCCTTATGTTTCTCATCTTTTTAATTTCTGAAAATAAACTCTAGGCAAGTTGTAAATAGTGAAGACATAAAATTTTCTGATGAGTCAGTAAAGGATGTCATTGATGACATGGGACCTGGTTTTACCCAAAATCAAAGTCACTAATTTCCCTTGACTTTCAAAGACCAGATGGAAGTTCAGAGCTCGAAACAAGATTTGAATCAGTGGAATGTAATTATGTACCATTAGATTATAATTCGTTTCAAATTTTGAAGGAGACTCTTGAACAAATGTTGAAGGATAAACACATAGAAAGTGAGGAAATTTCATTTGAATCAATGCAACAATCTTGTCAGTGTTTTTAGGATCCAATAGCTGATCGGTTGGATGACCCATGTTGTCAAAATAATTTTTCATTTGCCAGTCATGAGCTGAAAAACAACTATGATCTAGACATCGTTGGACAATCATTTCTATGTTTTGATTTGACAACAGTCTTTTCTCAAATTTCATTAGAAAAACCATGGATAAATCAACATGTGCAAAATGATACAGATGGTATATGTGCATTATCATATCGTAGAATTGAAATGGATAAATTTGAATATCAGGAGATAGGTCATGTTTATCATGATCCTATAGTTGTCTATATGGATGAGTTAGTCTTTTCAGAATACCCATTGATTCCCAAAGTTTCTGGAATTGTCCACAGTCCTAGAACTTTGTGTTTTGAAGATTAGGATGGAAAGAAGTTCATGATGTCTATGCAAGTTTTATTTCTGATATGGATTGAAAACATTGAAAGAGCAGAGTTATTAAAGCAGTTGCTTGACTGACTGCACTAGCATTATTGTATCATTTAGAACAATAAAATTATCAGTAGTTTAGGGTAGGTAGTTGTTTTGAAAAAACTTAGTCATTTGAGCATATTTTTCAGTATTGTATGGTTTATAGAAAAGTTTGCAATTGATAGTATCTAGTTTAGTGTTCATGCAAAATTAAGCCAGTTTGAAGAATATAGCTGCAGTGTCTCCATGTCCCAATGAATAAAGCATCGGTCTGCATGTTCAAAGTTCAGTGGTTCTTGACACCTCCTGAAAGAGCTCCCATCCCCAGGTGGAGCCTCTGTTGGGGTCCTATAATCATAGGTAACCTAACTCTTCAGTTGCTTATTTGGTGTTGCTCTCATGATGACGACATCTGGCTCGGTTGATTCCATTTCCCCCCTCTATCCATTTGTGCCCGATCCTTCATCACCCTGCTGCATCCTTCATCCACCTCTCCACCACTCACTCCCTTATCCATTTGTCCCATTGGCTACATCTTGTCCGCCACTCATCCATGAATAAACAAGCTTAGGAAAAAACAAAACAATAGATTAATAATGTTAGTAATAAAATTTAGTGTAGTTAGATTAATTAAAATATGTTAGACTAGTTATTAATTAATTAATATTAATTAATTAATAATTAAGTTAGTTTTTTAAGTTAGTACTTAGTTTAGTATTTTATTAATCAAAATATTAATTAAAGATTAAATAAAAAACAATATTAAAATAAATAAAACATATAAAAACATATATTAAAATAAAACATATATTAAAACATATAATAAATATAAAAAACAAAATACAAATATAACATAAACAAATAACAAACAATTAAAACAAAAAAGTAAAAAACGAAACGAATTAACAAAAACAAATTAAAAAAAGAAGAAGCAAACTATCCTAAGTCTAGTGCATACATTCTCCCGTACATTTCGGACCCCCCCTCCCTCATGTGACATCACCTCAAGGGGGGTCTGGGGAAGTGGTATTGGGAGGGACACTTGTCACCTCCTAGCAAAATCATACCCCCCCTCCCAATACCATTTAACACCTTAGGGGGGTCTGGGAAAACTGCTTACCTCTCCAAAACCACCCTTTCAAAAAATCAAAACTGCTCTTTTTCGCCAGTTTGACCAATTGTCTTCCGAGATGGATTCCGGGCAAATGGAAACCATTTTTCAAAATACGAGAGAGGTGTTCGTTAAGAACGAGATTAAGAACAAAAAACTCTCCCAGAATTTACACAGGTGCCAACAATTGGGATAATCGAAGCCATATTTGAGCCCCTTTTTTCATTTTTTTCGTTTTTCCTATTTCAGTCCTGGTTTTGCGGGAGCGGTTTCGGCGAACTGGAGATGAAATTGGAAAAACCTAAAGAGTTTTGTGTCTAGAACATGCTCATATACAATAAAATATTTCATTTTTTACACAGGTATCACCGTTGAGGAGAAACAAATTCTGAGTCAACCCCTCTTTTTAGCACTTCGACCTGTCTTTCATGGCAGAGAGTTCAGGATTTTCAGGGATTTTATTTCTATTTTTGGTCGAGGTGGTTGAATTCAACCTCCTGATCCTGGGGAGAGTTTGTTCTATGTATTGTAACAAGTCAAATGTATAAAGAAGGAGGGAGAGACCATGATTTAATCTTGTATCAGGGCTCACAGATCTTTCTATATTTCATCAATCCAATAATACAGTCACAACGGTTACATGATTCCTTTGTCAAATCTGTTGGTGAAGTTTTTCTCACTGTAATTGTGTTTTCCTCCGTTTTCATATGTGTTTCTTTTCTCTATTGTTTTGAAGAGGTTTAAGATCAGGATTTGTGTAAAAACACCCTATTCCTAGTTCAAAGCAATGTCAATGTTTTCCACTGAAAGTTAAATGCATAATTCTTTACTTCTCTATCTTTAATTTGACTTCTTAACATTTTCCCCTCTGTCATACCTCAATCCTATGAAGATCCAATGATTTGCCTACCTTTCCCTGTAAGGCTATTTGTAGAATTTGTTTTTGATCAAATCTTAGATTGTGACTCCATTGCCCATGGTCCTCTTCTCTACACCTACCCAACTCAAAAACAAATCCTATTCTGCATAACTAGCCTAATATCCAAATCCAAACTAATTTATATCAAATAGAGAGATCCTTCTATGAGTCTTGGAGGGATAGATCCTTGACTCTAAGAGGTTTTGATGTTACCTCCATGACTCCCCCCACATGCTTGGGAAAATTACAGAGTGCTAACACATAGATTTCTCCAAAAGAATCCTACAAATTTGGTGTCCCTGTCTGAGACTATGCTCCTAGGCAATCCATGTAGTCTCACTACTTCTCTGAAAAACAAATTGGCTATGTGTGTAGCATCGTTTGTTTTCTGGCATGGTATGAAATGTGCCATTTTTTAAAATATGTCTACCACAATAGATATGGAATCGCTCCCTTTCTGAGTTCTGGGCAATCCCAAAACAAAATCCATATTGATTTCATCCCACGACCTCTCTAAAATTGGTAATACAAACCAATGTATTGTTGTCTTCCTTTTGCATACTAACAAATTCTTCATTTGTTCACAAATGTTTTCACCTTTTCCCTCATGCTCGACCAATAATACAAATTAATCAACTGTGAAAATGTCTTATCATGACCAAAATGTCTAGCTAAACCTCCACTGTGTTTTTATTTCAGTAGGTTACCTTTCATTGAGAGTTTCAGTATGCACAATTGGCTTCCTTTGAACAATAATCCATCCTGGATCAAATATTCAGTCCATGGGCTTCTGTCTCCCAACAAAGGATTCTTACATGCCTCATAAGGTTCCTTAAAATCTGGGTCTTCTCGATACATCTCCTTGAAGTGTTCAAACCCTAAGGTCTCCACTTGGAATTCCTGTACAATCAAACTCCTCCTGCTCAAAGCATCTGCAACTTTGTTAGTAGTTCCAACAATATGTTTAATAACAAAAGTAAAATTCTACATAAATTCTATCCATTTAGCGTGTCTCTGATTAAACTTTTCTTGCCTAGTAATAAATTACAAAGCTTGATTATCATTGTACAAGACAAATTATTTAGGAATTAGATAGTGTCTCCACTTCTTCAAAGATTGAATCACTACATAAAATTCTTTGTCATATGTGGAATAATTCTTCTTGGTGTCATTCAACTTCTCACTGAAATAAGAAATTGGCCTATTATCCTGACTCAAGATTGCTCCAATAACTAATCCACTTGCATCACATCTCACCTGAAATGTTTTTCCAAAATATGGCAAGACCAAAATTGGTTGTTCTATGATTTTCTCTTTCAACACCTTAAAACTTTTTTCAGCTTCCTCTGTCCAACTAAAGGACTTGTGTCTCTTCTTCACAGTGTCCAGCATGGGTGCAAATATACCACTGAAATTTCTGATAAACTTTCTATAAAAACTTGCTAATGCATGAAAACTTCTTACCTCAAATATGTTGTTGGGCGATGAACATTCTTTGATTGCTCTCACCTTTTTTGGATCCATCTTCAATTCATTTGAAGAGATAAAAAAACCCAAGTATATGAGTTCCTTCTTCATAAAAGAGCTTTTCTTCAGATTTATCAGCAATTTCTCTTGCTACAAATTTTCCATCACTGATGTTAAATGTCTTAAGTGTTCTCCCTTTGTCTTATTGAAGATTAGTATGTCATCCAGATATACTATGACAAATTTTCCTATGAAGTGTTTCGATACTTCATTCATCAATCTCATAAATATGCTTGGTGCATTTGTCAACCCAAATGGCATGACCAACCATTCAAACAATCCTTCATTTTTCTTGAATGTTGTTTTCCATTCATCTCCCTCTCTCATTCTTATTTGATGATATCCACTCTTCAAGTCTATCTTGGAAAAATAGCTCGCTCCAATCAAACAGTCCATCAAGTCATCCATCCTTGATAAAGGAAATCTATACCTAATGGTTATCTTGTTGATAGCTCGGGAATCTGTACACATTCTCCATCCTCCATCCTTCTTTGGATTTAACACAGTTGGTACTGCACATGGTCTTAGGCTTTCCCACTAAACCTTTATCCAACAAATCTTGGACTTGATTTTTGAATTCTTCATTCTCTCTAGGTGTCAACCTATAAACTGCTTTGTTTGGTAAACTACCTCCTGGAATAAGGTCAATATGATGGATTATACTCCTAATGGGTGGAAATGAGTGAGGTAACTCATCCACTACTATGTCAACAAATGTTTCTAACAGTTCTTGGATTTCTTTAGGAAAATCTTCCACATAAGTATTTGTAAGGATAACTCTAGGCTTCCTCACTACAACAAACTACATTTCTTTTTCCCTCTTGACTTCATTCAAGAGTTCCTTCCCACTCATGATAAGTATGCTTGAACTAAATTCCCTCTTTTGTTCTTTGTCTTCTATGGGTAACAACATATGTGTCATACCAATCTTTTCTAGGGTATAAGTATTATTTTTTCCATCATGAATAACATTTGTGTCAAACTGCCATGGTCTGCCCAATAAAATATGACAGACATCCATAGGAATTACATCACATAATATGTCATCCTTATAACCTCCTATTTTAAATTCAACTTGACATTGTTGACTTACCATTACTTGATGTCCTTTCTACAACCATGATACCTTGTATGGATGTGGATGTTCAGTTGTCTTCAAATCCAGTTTCTCCACCATCTCTATGGATACTAGATTGTCAGTTCTCCCACTGTCTATGGTCACTTTGCAAACTCTGTCTTTTGTCTTGCAAGCAGTTCTAAACAAAATTGTTCGATGAACTGGTTCCTCCATCTCCTTCTCTAGTTTAAGAAGAATCTTCCTCATCATGAGGTTCTTTCCTCCTTATGTTGCTTCTACTTCCACATGCTTGTGTGCTTCAACAATGTGTACTTCACCTCCTCCTTCGTTCTTTCTCTCGGGACATTCCCAAGACTTGTGCCCTTGCTTTCCACAGGTATAACATCTAACTACGCCTCCTCTTCCTCTGAAAAAGAGCTTCTTCCTCCATGTTTTCCTTCTCTAGAACTTCCACCTTTCTCATGGTGACTATGTTGTTTCTCAACTTCACGCTTCGACTTATGGAACTTTTCTCTACTGGTTTCCTTACCTTTGCTTGAATTTCCTCCTCTGCTTCGTTGGCTTTGCTTCCTGGCCAATTTCTCTTCAGCTTTCAAGGCTGCTTGATAAGAATCCTCGATTGTACTAATTGACATCATGTTGATCTCTTCTTGTATTTCATATCTTAACCCATTGATATATCTGGCTATCTTTTCATCCTCATTTTCTTTCTGTCCAACCCTGATGTTTAATCTGTAAAATTCCTCAGTGTACTCCTTCACTGATAGGCTCTTCTGTCTCAGGTTTTGCAATCTTCTGAACATATTGATTTGATAGTCCTTCGAGATAAATTTGGCTTTCATCTTGGCTACCATCCTATCCCAACTTTTAATTTTTTGCTTACCATTTCTCCTATTTTCGGCTTGCAGTTTATTCCACAATAGCATTGCATGACCCTTCAGTATTGTCACTACATGCTTCACCATCTTGTATTCTTTGATATCATCGTAATCAAAGTACTTGTCCATAGCACGTACCCAATCCAAAAATTCTTCAACTTCTAAATTGCCTTCATACATTGGTACCTCTATTCTTGCTCTGGCTCCTATCTTTGAAACAACTTTTATTAAGAGATCTCGTGCAACATCCTCTACTACATTTTCTTCGACTTCTATCTCTTCACTCTCAGCTTCATTGATATCTCCAACGTCTGGTGCTCTCCTATGCACTATTTCCATGGTGTCCAGTCTCATTTGGAGTCACCTCATTTCTTCTTCCATTTCTGCATTCGTTCTACGCCTTCTGGGTGGCATGATTTCACTGTGTCACCTACAAATAGAAATCAAATTCTTTATACCACAATTTATACCAACTTACCTCCTTTCTCCTTTGCTTGTTGTCTGCAAACAAACTCAATATCAACTCTGATACCACCTTATGCAACTCCCCTACTTGCTAGTAGGGCTACACGACCTCCCAGTCAAGGATCTTCGATTCTTGAGTCAAGCGACTCTCTTGAACCTTAATGGTTCCCTTCTATATCTGAACACAGGCCCTTTCGGCTCCTTGGTGCAAGTCTGATAACACCTGCGACCTTGTCTTTCTCTCTGCTGTGAAATCTCAGAGTACTGAGCATTAGCTCTTTTTCTAATAAGCCCCCTCTTAATATGACCTTGGGTGGTGCCTTCTTGTGGCTACACAATTGTGGGTGTGACCAATAGCTGTTTGGATCAAATTGCTTTTCGACCTGCAATTCTCCTGGAACCTCCACATGTCCTCTTGGAAAAACCGCGATATGGATTGCGGCCCACCCTCAAAATTTTAAAGTCCTCACAACTTCTATCCCTGCAATGCTACAGGATCGTCGATCTCGCAATCTTGACGATATTGCCTGTACTGGTGGTTCAGATCTGTGCCTTTCAAATCTATGGACCATATCTGCTCCTTCTAAATCAACATCTGTGATTTCTTCGCCATTCCAGCCTTTGGAGTTTTGAAATCTCAAACCTCACTTTTTTCCGTACTTCAACCTCCCAGAGTTGGCAATCTGCAGACACCTATCCTGCTCAATCAATGGTCCCACTTCCGCTTTGGGTGTTTGACCTTTCAACTCAGATCAACGGTTTTGTGGCCCCCTTCTCGATCGATGATCGAGATCTCCTTCGGTTCTTCAGACTTCTGAGATCTCAAATCTCAAACTTCACTCTTCTTCCCAATGGCTTTTATCCGAAGGCTATAATCCACTGACTTGTGTCCACTTAATCTGACAGTCAAGGATTACTTCGGGTCTTTACCCAAAGTACATGGATTTATGCCACGTATTTCTTAATCCCATGGCTCTGAATCACTTCAGAACTTTACCCGGAGTTCACAGATTCACACCACGTCTCCCTTAGATCTGTCAGTCCAGATTCACTTCAGATTTTCAGGTTTTGACAATCTCAGATCTCACCTGAAACCCCACTACAGTTTACCCGGAGCTGACGATCTGTTGACAAGTGTCCCCGTGCAGATCGATGACTCTCGTCTCTTCGATTATTAGGGCTTCGAGTATTTCAACCTTTCACCTTTTGCCTTCCTCTGGATCTCATGACCTGCCGACACGTATCCTCCTAAATCTAACAGTCCAAATTCTCTCCGACCCTTCGGATCTCTGCACTTCGGAAATCTCAAGTTTCAAACTTTCATCCTCCTGGACCCACAGTATCTAACTGCTCATATTCCCCCTGGGTTATCTGATGATTGAAGCTTACCTCAAACAATCTAACGACTTAGATCTGTTCCTACCGGTCAGACGAATGAGACTCTACTTCGGCTTTCCAGCTCTTTGGGCTTCGGAAATCTCAAGTATCAAACCTTCATGAGCTCTAGCTCTAGAATGTGTGAAGCGTTAAGGCTCATGCACTTTACTCTGATCAAATGGTTGTTGATATTTTACACAGTGATCCAACAAACACTGTCGATCCTCCTCCCGAGCTTCTGATTTCTTCCGACTTAGAAGATTTATCAGTCTTCAAAGGTTTCTAACCTTTGCAGATCCTACGAGTCCGACTCTTGGATCTCGTCAACATTTCTGAAAAGTGTTATCTCTTTTGAGCTTGATCCTCAAAGGATTCCAAATTCCCACGCACTCCTTGCGTTCTCTGGATTTCAATAACTCAGATCGAAGGATTTCTTAAAAATAAATTATTCTCGCCCACCTAACATTCCTCTATTCTGCTTCATCAATGCTTGGTCATTTCTTGACGTTGTGCACACCTTTCACCCGGTCTAAGTTTCCTTTGTTCTCTCTGAACTCCTCTGAGTCAATCTGAGACTCAATCGACGCACTCCTTTTGTTTGAGATGCACATCTTGCATACAAGTTTTAGAAGAGAAACAATTGAAACTTATCCAGTTTCGTCACAAATTCATACTGTGAACCTCTCGAACAATCACACATGAACGAAAAATGAAATAAATCACATACACAGAATATAAAATTCATTCATTCATACATCAAATGAACACAGTCCTAGGATTTGGGACAATTATGTCTGTTCTATTCATTCATGAAACAAATTACATATATTTCTTCTACTCTACTCAGTTCTACTGATCTCTATGATCTCTATCTGATCATCTCCTAATCTCATAATCTCGCAATACTTTTACAATGAAACAACAACAAACTATCTAAGGACTGGCTCCACGAGCTCTCGTCATCCTGTTTGTAACCTATCCTATCAAACTCTTAGCGGTTACCTACTTTGTCCTATTACAATAGCTAACAATTATTGCCAGATAAGAGTCAACACTCAATATCTACAACCTCTTATAGTCCTTCAAGAGTTTACAAACACGACATATTTAAAAATGATGCTTTCAAAAATATCTGAACAACTCGACTTAATTCTGAGTTAATTTCTGATTTGAAACTCTGTCATGTTGAGATGTCGTTCCTTTGCCTCCACGCTTGCATTTTGACTTTGAAGGCGATGCTCTTGCATCAGTAGCTAGCCACAAGGGATCTCTATAGAGGTGTTAGAGATGAAAGGTGTAAGCATCTCGAGCGTATGGGAGAGGTTGAAGGAACTTGATCTCTAATCTAGGTCTATTCTTGCAAATTAGAGTTTTCAAAGATAAATGAGATTGAAATATTTCAAGACAGTTTAAAAAGGGATATGAATGGTATAAATAGGAAAGAAAACAACCTAAAGGCATAATTATATGTTAGTTTTATCCATTGGAGGGTCTAATTCATAGGTAATTTTCATACCATGCTCGTTGAATTAGTTTCATGGGTTTAGTAAGATGGTCTTGTGGGTTTTTAGGCCCAAAATGATTCTTTGTTATGCATGTTATAGATTCACAAATGAAACTTCCCCAAGGAAGTCCACATTAGACTTCTAGTAAGAGATCAAGTAGGGTTAATGAGGATCGTCCCAATTGAGTTTGTAAATAGCAATTCCAAAATGGATTTGGGTTTCTACAGATCCAAAATGAGGTATCCTAAGTGACCAGGCACCCAACTAGGGGATTTGCACCCCAAATTGGACCCAAAAATTTAAGAAATTCCCCAAATGGGTGCCCTAAGTGTCAAAGTGAATCAAATTGGTGACCTAGGGATAGATACCAGGGGAGAGAATGAACCTAAGGATCTCACGTAATCTCTGGACATCCTATAGAGGTCCCATGTCTAGGGTAAGATGAGGGGGATTCCAATAAAGTGGTCAATGGAATTATAGTAGTTCTTGAGAGTATCATATCATCATTAGTTGGGTCATGTATGAATGCAACACATTAGTGGACCACATTATGAACCTCCCAGTGGGTAGGCATATATGAGTATCAAAGTACAGATATCATACATACAATTTGGAAACCTATATAATAATGAGACACACCATAATTTACCTTCTAAAACGTGGATACAACCTCCCATTTTGACAGATATTTCATTCATGCATACAATCTTTTCATTACTACATTCTCAACAATATGTGAAATGATCACATAATTGTGTCACACCCATAATTTAATCACTTCTAGTTCCATAATTTAATCACTTCTAGTTGTTAAAATTTTATTTGCATGGATGCATTCTCACAATGCAATGAAACATTTGCAATTACTATCATAATCAAGCATACCCGCAAGGATTTATGTATACATAACCACAACTTGCACATTCACATGATCTACTTATGCACACTAGCATTATACCAAATAACATATCATCATTTCATGCAATCCACATGAAAAGATAGATGGATTGGAAAATGCTCGACACATAACTCAACCACCTCACTAACACTTGTTCAACCATTTGGACACCTTCCTCTTTCACTTAACACAACACAAGGGAAGGCCTTTCCTTTATCAGTTCAATATCCCCTTGGGAATCCTTCCCCTTAAGTGTTCTTTATTGTTGGAAATAAGGTTACAATCAAGGACACTGATACAAATAAGAGACCTTTGGATGTTTTTGTAGCAGTGTAGGTTTTCCCAAGTCCAACAACAACGTGGTCTCTCACATAACCTTCCTTTTCAAATAACGAGCATACAAATTCACTTGACTTGGTTATGTTCTATAACTAGCTCAACACAATCATTCTAACTCATGAATGCATGTAAAGTTTTCCAAAACTTTACATGTGCAAGGAATATTTCCTTTACCACACCCCCACTCATGTATCAGTCACATGTATGCATTCATGTATCATTAATTACTATCATGATATCAATCATATTTGAAGGAATTCTTACCTAATTTTCCTTAATCACACATGTGATATCTGCATAGTTCATCATATCGATATTGTTGTCTTCAAAATATTTGATGTTACTTGTTTTGGCATTACCTCATGGGAGCTTACAAAATACTGTCCCCAACCTCTTGAAAAGCATATACTTAGCCTTATTCACCCTTCCAATTCCTATGCTTGGCAAGGGTTTCCACACCATTGATCTAATTCATAGACATATTTCCAGTCACATGCAAATGAAACTTCAATAGTATTTTTCTCACCCAAGCAATAATTTATAATCCATATACACAAGTATATTTGCTAATTTAGATAGAACATACCTTTTTAAAATAAAAATAGAAAGTTAAGGTAAAAAACTCCCTTCAAGGTCATAATTGTACTATTGGGCATGTTCAACTCTTGGCACTACCCCATTTATTGGAACTTGTAACTTTCAGGTTATCTTGATATG
>ML825588.1:46825-65127 GCA_009831015.1 Picea engelmannii | reverse complement strand
CCTCTCGAACTAGGTAATCGTTAACCTACAGTTCGAGCCACGGCGGGAGTGCTAGCAGGCGGTGGCAGGGCTGCTGTCCACCCCTCTCCCTCAACCTCTCTGCAATTGTGTGTGGCCCCTTTACTCCATATGTGAGTCACGTCAGCAAGCTATCGTCAGCCTGCATCACCAATAATCATGTCAGAATGTCATCATCAAATCATCACATCAACTCAACATCATAATAAACAAATCAACCCAAAAGCACACTCCCTGACTCAGTCCAGAGTCCAAGGGGGTCTACCGATGCCTCCGCATCCTCAAGGTCACAAACCTGCACACTCAATCAACTGAGTCATTAGCACCCGTATACATGAATAGTAACGCATCATATCATCTGTCAATCACATCATAATCAAATATATAAGGTCCAATATCAAAAAGGGTCCAGATCACTTGCGAGCAAGTGTCCTCAAAGAATAAGTGGTCTCGGTGCGCCAGAGTGGGATGTTACACACAAGTATCACCTAGAGTGGTTGTGGTGATTTAGTCTATGGTTATAGTTTAGTATATGTGGAAAGGAGGAGATCCACCTCAAGTTGTGTCTTTAAAGAATGAAAGGATCTATTGGGAAATCTTGGACAAGCACATGTAAGGTGTTTTATGGTGATACAATATTTTTCCATTTGACTAACTATCAAATGTATAACAGGTGGTATTTATTGTAAGTAATTAATAGTTCCAAGGTATAGGTATATATATGAATCCTAATACATGTATTATATTTTATACGTGATTGTAATCCTATATTGAATCATAAAATTAATGATACATTTCCCTATGGATGTTTACTTGACACACTGCTAGGGTTTTACCGTGTAAATCTCATGTGTTATCTTGGTTATTTATTTTTTCTTATTGTCGTTCTTCTTGCATTTATAATTTTATATGGATTGGATCATTATATTATTTGTCATCTATCTCAGTACTTTTTGGGTGTAAAGATTGGAGGAATCATCTTGCATGGCCTTTTCGGTAGTTGGTATAAAAAAAAGTGAGAAATATTTCGTAGCCATTTTGAGGCATAAAAGAACCTTTTCTTTTGTCCAAACCTTATTACAGATGAATATTCTAAATTATACACTTTGATAAATTTCCAACGGCATTCATTGTTTGTCAATCAAAGTTTGTATGAGAAAGTTACGCCTCTCACAAGTTGACCTACCATATTGATCATTGTGGTGTGAGTGGATGCCACATGAGAGTCCATTACTTAGACATTTGGGGCTAGCCACGTAGAGTATTTTCTAAGAACATTATAGAAGTTACAAAAAAAATTTACAATTGAAGGTTCACGAAGTCAAAACCATATCCCTAGATGGCTATTGGTCTATGTTAAATAGTCGGCCACTAAGAGGAGAGGGGATTACATTATTTTTCATTGGATATTGTTGCATAGGTGAGAAAAAAATATGAGAGTGGTATGATATGATCAAGAGGAGGAGATATTCTGTAGTAGCCATATAGGCTACATGTCAAAGGCAACTCCATAGAGAGTGTCCCTTTCTTTGTACTTGCATAATTTATTTATGAGAGAAAAGATAGTAGAGCGACCTCACCTTATACTTAGTTTTTCTCCTATATTGTGTTTATTTGTGGATGTTATGACTTTGTTTTACTGTTCTGTAACTTTTTTGTGCTTTCCATTTTATTAGTAACTAAATATTAAATACCAACAATTTTCTAGAAGAATATTGATAGAGAATATAACTCTCATGTGAGAATGTTAGTAGAAAATAACCCTCAGACAAGAATCTAGCAAGTGAATATAAAATTTTAGTTGCAAATCTCTTTTAATATTATCAACCAAGAATCTTGGTGATGAATCTAACTCTTGACGAAGAATACTAGTCTAGAATATAATCTCTTTAAGTTTTAAAATCATCGTTAAATTTCAATTTGTTCTCCTAGAACATAAAATTTTAGATATCATTTTCGGGATTAATTGCGTAGTGTAAATCATGGATATGGATCATATATTAATGAATTACACTACGCAGTTAATTCTGAAAATGATATCTAATATGTTGCACTATGGAAGCCCCTCTATGCATAAAATTTTAATTGAGAAAATTGTTTATCCATAAAATCTCTCAACCAAGAAATTTTTAACCCATAACACATATAGCATGCTATATGTGTTATAATATAACAAATAGAGCATGCTATATGTGTTATAATATAACACATATAGCATTCTATATGTGTTAAATGTAAAATCATGAACAAGGTATTGTTAAGAGTAGCTATGATAAAGTATTGTTATGAGAAAGTTATGCCTCTCACAAGTTGACCTACCATATTGATCATCGTGGTGTGAGTGGATGCCACATGAGAATCCATTACTTATACATGTGGGGCTAGCCATGTAGTGTATTTTCTAAGAACATTCTAGAAGTTACAAAAACTTATTACAATTGAAGGTCGAGGAAGTCAAAAACATATCCCTAGATGGCTATCGGGCTATGTTAAATAGTCAGACATTGAGAGGAGAGGGAATTGCATTATTTTGCATTGAATATTGTTCCATAGGTGAGAAAAACATATGAGAGTGGTATGATATGATCATAATAGAGGACGATATATGATGTAGTATCCATATAGGCCACATGTCAAAGGAAACTCCACAGAGAGTGTCCCTTTATTTGTACTTTCATAATTTATTTATGAGAGAAAAGAGAGTAGAGTGACCTCACCTTCTAGTTGGGTTTTCTCCTATATTGTGTTTCCCAGGTAATATATTATGTTTATTTTTGGGTGGTATGAATGTGTTTTATTGTTCTCTAAATTTTCTGTGTTTTATCCATTTCATTAGTAACTAAATCTTAAATACCAACAATCTTCTAGAATAATATTGATAGAGAATCTAACTCTCATGTGAGAATCTTAGTAGACAAAAACCCTCATACACTAATATAGAAAGTAAATATATAATTTTAGTTGCAAATCTCTTTTAATATTCTCAACCAATAATCATGGTGAAGAATCTAACTCTTGATGGAGAATACTAGTCTAGAATCTAATCTCTTTAAGTTTTAAAATCATTGTTCAATTTCAATTTGTTCTCCTAGAACATAAAAGTTTAATTGACGAAATAATTTATCCATAAAATCTCTTAGCCAAGAATTTTTTAACGCATAACACATATAGCATGCTATATGTGATATAATATAACATATGTATCATGATATATGTGTTATAATATAACACATATGGCATGCTATATGTGTTATATTATAAAACATATTGTTGATTAATTGGGTTGTTTGTCATTGATTTCAATCCTTCAAGAATGTCCGATAGCACAAAGGTTTGGGTAATGGACCCACATTTGTTTGATGTATAATGGTATGAGTTTTGATATATTTGAAGGTAAGAATATTCTAGATGGATAGTACATGTCTTTCCATTTTTGGTGCTATGTGGAACGTCACATTACGCCTCAGGGTTTGAGAGTTATGGCCTTATGAAGTTTGAGGACCCTCATATGTTGGATTGAAGCCCCAAAAGGTAAAAGAAGTCAAAGTGCTTGCAAAGAGGAAATTATTTAAATAATAAAGTAAAGTGATAAAGTCAAATATGATTATTTAAATAATAAACTGAAGTGACAAAGTCAAAGAGGATTATTTAAATAATAAAGTGAATAGAGAAAGTCAAAGAGGATTATTTGTTTAAATAATAATGTGAACAGAGAAAGTCAAAGAGGATTATTTAAATAATAAAGTAAATGGATAAATTTATAATTATGGAAAGTTGTTATAAGAAGGTTAACCCTAAAATGAGGAAAATGGGTTAAGTAGTCAAGTGGTTATTGGATATATGGACAAGTGGAAAATTGGGCAAAGTTGGACATAGGTGAGTATGTGGACAAAATGGCTGTGGACAAAGTGGTCTAGAAAATGCTTCCAAGGAAGCTACATGAAAATATAAATAAGAGGCAAGGCTCTATCATTTCATTCACACTTGAGAATATTGAATATCTACAAGTGAATGAGGTAACAAAAGGATATCTATGCATAATTTCAAAGCGAAGGTGAAGTAAAGAGGGCTGAAATTCAAAGTAGGATAAATTCTTTTGATGATGCTTTCTAAGGTACGTTATTTACATGTCATCTCACCATTTTCGCAATATTATTTTTTCTAGAATGACTCAGACCGTGGAATTGGGATTTCATTGATGAAACATATCCAATTAGTTTTGGTACATAGTTAAGCTTGTTGTTCATTTTATTTTTGGAGTTACACTCTATGGAAAATAGGGTTGGTGGCTAGTCCTAAAACTAGTCTAAAATAGGTGTTTCAGGTAAAAACGTCATAACTTATTCATAAAAAATCCAAATTCAGTAAGACCAAATGTGTTGGTTAGAGTACATTCTTTAGAATTCTTTGTAAAATTTTCAGATCCATACAAAAAATATTATGTTCAGGGCATGCTCTACAAGTTGGCTCTCTAGAATAAGACATAATTCAACAAGGTATACCATTTTTCCTATAACTCATTTTCTGAGAGGTTCCAAGTAGTGACACCAAGAGGAATTGCATAAAAAACACTAAAAACCATTATGTACTATTTTCATATCTTTATTCATTACAGGTACATAGTTATGATTATTTCATGTAGGGGTTGTTGACTAATCCAGAACTAGTCATGTGAGACTAAAGTAAATTTTGATGAAAATGCTAGTCTCTTGTTGTTAAAGTTAAGGAAAGTTTGCAGGTGTGTGATCATATACACTAGGTCTATTACAGAGTTACAAATCAGATTTGGATTATGATATTGTTGAGGTACAGGTTGGTGCATGGTTGATGCACTTGTTTATGGTACACGTTGATTACAGGTTGAGGTACAGGTTGATGCATGGTTCAGGTTATTGGTACAAGTTGTTGGGTGTGGGTTGATTGGTACAGGTCTACAATAGTATATCTCACAATGATAGTGTGAAATTGGTTCCACCATTCTACTTATATGCCAGGGAAGTTGGACAGGGAAAGGACAAGTGGTTGTAGCTACCTTTCGGTTGTATCCAAAGAACATAGAGGGTTGTATCTTCCTTCTGGTTTTTGCTAGATAATTGGGGAGTTGAAACTTCCCTCAGGTTGTAGCCTAAGAAACTGGGGGGTTGGATCCTCCTTCCAGTTGCAGAAGGAAAACAAAGGAATTTGGTGCTTCCACTGAATGTAATTCTTCAAGACATATAAGAAAAAACATTATGTGGTTTTATCCCACTTTGGGTTTCCACATAAAAACACTGGTGTACTGTGTATGTGTATGATTGTTCATTTGTTCACTGTTTATTTACTATGCAAATATTGGATGATAATTCTACATTTATATAACACTTGCATTAGATGGCTAAAAAGGATTAGATTTATCTAATTCTGATTCACCCCCCCTCTTAGTAATCCAACAATTGGTATTAGAGAAGCTTCCTTTAAAAACCAGTTTAAACACTGAAAGGTAGATCACGGAGAGAAACAACTTGTATAAAAATGGAATACCACAGTTTGATGGACATAAATATGCATTTTGGAGCATAAGGATGAAGACATCTATACATGCACAAGAATATTAAATTTGGCAATCAATTGTAGATGGATACACAACACCAGCAGTTCCACCGACAAATGACAAAGCAGTGAAACTCGGTCAGAATAATTCCAAATCCACAAATGCACTTATGAATGGTCTTGGAGAATTGGTATTCACCAAAGTTGCACATTGTAAATCTGCTCAAGAGATTTGGGACAAACTTTGAAATATTTATGAAGGAGATTCAAAAGTCAAAGCAACAAAGCTTCAAACTTACACAAGTCAGTTCAAACAACTAAGGATGAAGGAAAATGAGAATATTGTAGCTTCCTTTTTACGAGTCGATGAAACAATAAATTTAATATTGGGATTGGGAGAAGAAATCAAAGAATCTATAATTGTTCAAAAGGTACTGATATCTCTTCCCATGAGATTTGACCCTAAGATATAATCACTAGAAGAAAGAGAAAATCTAAACTCAATAAGCATGGAATAACTACATGGAATATTCACAACATATGAAATAAGAATTGAATAGGAAAATCTAGATATAAAAGAAGAATCCTTCAAAGTATCCAAAAGGTCAAAGAAAAAGGGAGAGAAAAAATAAAAAGAACATAGCAATAGGAGTGACGTCTCAAAAGATGATGAAGAAGCAGCCAACTTTGTCAGAATATTGAACAAGGGAACCAATGGAAGGTATAGAGGTAATATTCCTTTGATTTTTTTTAATTGTGATGGTATTCGTAATTTTTCTAACAAATTTCCTCATGAGAAAAAGAGAAATCATGAAGGTTACTCAAATAGAAAAGAAACATATAAAGGAAAAAGAACCACAAAGAAAGTTTTCAAGAAAATCTTATGCACTGAAGAAGACATCTCATCATTAGATGAAGATGAAGCCAATGACTGTGAGACATAAAGATTTCTATTCATGGAAGTATAAGACTCTGATAAGGAAGAACCCGAAGAAGAATATGAAGAGGCAGAAGTTGACTACCGAGAAGAATTGTTGTGTTCCATAGAAGTTATCAAAAGAGAAAAGAAGAAAAATGAGAAACTACAAGCATAACTAGAAAAAATGCTCACAAATTTGAAGGTTCAAATTGAATAATATAAAATAATTGAAGAAGCACTCAAATAACAACTAGAAGGAAGAGACAAGATCATTGGAAATTTTGAAGCAGAAATTGTCAGATTAAGAAAGGATCTTCAAAAGAAAAATATGAAGAACAACTCAAAAGTTTTGAATGACATTATCAACAGTCAAAAATCTCATCATAAAAAGTTCAAACTTAGATACAATAGGACAAAAAAGGGATCAAGCTCCAAAACAAAAAAACAAGAAACATATCCAAAAAACTATGCAGAAATAATCAAAGGGGATAGGAAGGTCTACAAAGAAAATTACAGGGACACTCCTCCATCGAGAAGATTCATATTTCATAATCATCGACTGGCAGAAATAGATAGGCCTCAAGATGAATAAGGATTCATGATGTAGGAGCATTGTCTTCAAATCAACAACGCACCTGTGGGGGTACACAAATGACATCTCAACAATGACAGAGTTTCAAATCAAGCATTTAACTTAGAATTTAATCGGTTGTTGAGATATTTTGTAACAACATTTTAAAAATGTAACTTGTTTGTAAAGTTGAGAAGGACTGTAAGAAACTACAAATATGGAGTGTTGACTCTATCTATCAATAACTAGTAGTTATTGTAATAGGACAAAGTAGGTAATAACTTTGAATTTGAAATGATAGATTTCAGAACAGGATAAGACAACGCGTGGAGCGGTCCTTAGATAGTTTTTCATTGTTGCATTGTAACAGATCAACGTGGATCTAGACAATATAGAGAGATCAGTAGAGTAGAGTAGAGTAGAAGAAACACTATGTATTTTTTTTTTCATGAATGAATAGAACAAACATAAATTGTCCCAAATACTTGGGTTGTGTTCATATTATGTGTGATTGAATGAATGTTGATATATGTGTGTATGATTTACTTAGTTCGTTCATGTATGATTGTTTGAGATATTAATCTTTTCTCTTCCGATACTTGTATGCAAGGTGTGCATCTTGAATGCAAGGAATGCGTCAATTGAGTCTCGGATTGACCAAGATAAGTTCAGAGAGAGAACCAGAGAAACTTTGACCAGGTGCAAGGTGTGCATAGAGTCAAGAAGTCAACAAGATTCGAAGGACCAACACAGAACAACACCAGGTGGGTGAGAAGCATTTTTTTTTCAAGAAAATCCTTCTAAATGGGTTATTTGAAATCCTAAGGATGCAAGCTATGCGTGGGAGATTGAAATCCTTTTAAGGATAGAATATCAGAAGAGATAACACTTTTCACAATTTTTGATGAAATACCAAAGGAGGATTCATCAGGAGAATAAAGGTTGGGAACCTTTGAAAACGAATAAATCTTCTAGGCAGAGAGATATCAGAAGCTCAAGACAAAGAGAGACAGTAATCGACTGATCGGTTGTGGAGAAGAACCTCGACCGTTAGATCTACGTTCAGGTAGAGAAGGAATGAGAATATGGGAATAATATCTCAGCCATCATATCTGAGTGCATGGACCGACATTCGTTGGATCCAAAGGAACGTGCATGAGTTTTAACTCTTGGGAGTTGCACAGGAGAGGGGATTTTGCAAAGTCACAAAATCCTGACATCATTAGAATCATCCATTGGAAGGCACACATGGTGAAAAATCAACATTTTGCTAACCCGTGAATCAAAGAAGTCAAAGGGAAAATTCATGAAACTCGTCAAACGTGAAATCGCGAAAAGATCCCAGTCGCTGATTGAGGAGAGATTTTGACCATTGATTGTCTAGGGAGAATTTCAAAATTTCAGAGATTCGAAGAATAGAGGTGAAGAGTCTTCCGACTTCACAATACATGAAATCTCGACGAGATCTAGACTTTTAGATCCAGTGGAGCGCAGGCCATCATATTTGGAGCATCCCGAAATATTGGAATTTTAGAAGTCGAGGATGTGAAGGAAATTGTGACCTGGAAGTCGCAAGTTGTGAAATCCCGATTCACAAAAGGAGATTTTGGACCGTCAGATCCATAAAGGACATGTGGCGCACACCTAAGCATTTCGGGTAAAGACCAGAAGAAATTGTTGAGCCTCTAAATTAACATCCCCACTACCCTATTACACTCCTCATTTATACCTTTTTGGCTTACCTAAGCTTGGATAGATGAAAAAGAACACTACCATTAGCCATTGATGATATCATAAGGTAAAGTATAATTAATTCATGCCTTTTTGTGCTTTATTGAGCTAGGAGACTAAATGTTTCATGTACTAATGTTTTAATTTTCCACATGTAACCTTTGACCTATAGATGAGTCCATCCTTTCTGTACCAACTCATCCATCCAGTACTTATGTGCCAGATTGCCACTGTCTAAATCTGGTACCAAGCACACCTTCCATTCAGATCCAGTACTGAACCATCCACTGTCGTGATCCAGTACCAACAACCGCAGATTGTTCTAGTCCGGTACCAACCACTTGCATACTGTTCGGATCCAGTACCATTTACCAAATCTCACCTGTCACAATTTAGTACCAATACAGGAAGCAGAATATACCAAGTTTAGGTCGAGATCATGCCCAAGATAATTGTTGGATGTTTGTTGAATCATCAAAGCTCTAGCAAGGTTATGTTAAGCTAGTTTTTTTATTGCTTCATCCTCATACACTTCGTTTCATGAGGATGAAGCGTAAAATATGTAACCGAATATATAAATTTGACAATTCACTGAATTGCTAAAGATTTCACCTCCTTGTGTTTCACAACTAAGACTATTTAAATAGTCATGGCAACGATGGTGGAGGTAGTAGAGAATTAGCATAACATAGTATGTGAAGCAGTGTTAGATATTGTAGAACATATTTTGAGTTGAAGTTTAATAGAAGGATGTCAATTATTTCCAGGTCTTGATCATTTATGAATGAATGTGAGTTGAGTTGTTAGCATAGTTTAATTCTATGTTTTCAAATTTGAGTAAGAGGAATGTGCGGATTGAAATAAATCTTACTGTAGACTCCAGTCACTGACCTATTGAAGAAGCAAGGGCCCACCGCCCAACAAAGGTCAACATCCTTATAGATTAGTGTTAGCAGTTGATTTCAATAGTATAAATGTTAGACTAGCTAAAGCATTGATCTTTTTAGATGATAGTAGTATAGTTGAGTTTAGGTTTCGATTGCTTAGAGATATTTTTTTTTTGCATATGCTCTGTTTCTGTTTTCATGAATTTGATTTTGTTTCATGGACATAAATTTTGGCAGAAGTAGTCAGACATATTTGAAGGAGAACTAGTGAAGCTCACAACAACACATTGTGAACCACAACATACTCAGTATATTGACTATTGAACTACCCATGCTATGTCTTGATGATTGATTTGTGATTTCCTTTTCAGAAGTGTGATTGCATAGTTAGTTTTTTGGGTTAGATAGAAGAATTTATTTGTCAAAAGAACTCCATCTCATACTTGCATGTGCCATAATGGAGTAGATAGACTCTCTTTGAAAGACAACCAAAGTGTGTTTTGATTTGCTAGTTTGTTTTGTTTCCAGCATGCATAATCTAGAATAGTTCTATATTCATGACATTAAAATTACCTTCCTTACTGGTGTCTTGTAACTCTATTGATTATGAATCCCAAATTGATAATTAATAAGTGCATTATATTACACATATAAGTAGCACAACATTTTCACGTTGTTGTTGGGGAGTTGCAAACAGTAGGAAGTGATTTTTAGCTTAGATTGTTTGCATAGTTTTTGAATGATTTTAAAGGCTTCTTGAGGGAGGAGGATAAAATGTTTAAGCCATGAGTGAAGAGCCATGCGACCACTAGAGTGGCGTTCTCCGAAGCTAGGTTTCCTTCTTACCTTCTAGATAGAATTAGGATTTCAAATCAGTAAAGAATCAAATTTCCATTTTATGCATAGATATAAATATAATAAGGGTATATTTGTAATCTCTAAATATTCAAAAATAACCTCCCCCTCACTAATCCAGCTGACACTGGTGTAGGAAAAATTCCACCAGGAGAAATTTCAAGTGGAGCCAGCGAGGCTCGAGAAGAAGAACCTAAAACAGAAGAATCAACATTGGGGTGGGTAGAACGTGAATTAGTGGAATGGCAGAAGAAGAAGGAAATGCAGCCAGTGATACTGAGACCTTTGGGTTTCCAATATTGGATATTTCCATAAACATGAACATGAAAAAAATTGCACTATCATCTTTACCCACTTTTAGAGGTATGCCAATTGAATATCCAAACTTATTCTTATTCGAGTTTGACATATTATGTAGAAGCTATAAATACTCATATGATTCCCAAAAACTTAAGCTCTTTCCTGCTACAATGAAGGATTCAGCCTTAAGATGGTTCATGAGCTTAGGAGAAAATACAATCCTCACTTGGGATCAGATGAAAGAGACATTTTTACGGAAATACCAAGACTATTGTAAGGATAATGCTAAAAATGACATTTTTAAAATGCAGCAAACAAAAGATGAAAGCCATGAAGACTACTTAGAAAGATTCTTATACAACTACCAGAAATCAAAATTATTCACCACAGACCTAGCTATAGTAAGAACCGTATTTTTGAAGGGTATTCGAGATGACTGCATATAAGTTCTAAATTTGTTAAGTTCAGGAGATGTGAACCAAAATTCTTTTGCAGAGATTGTAGATTATTGTAGAATATACTCAAGAGGACAAGCTAAAACAGGCAAAGCACCAAGAGATTCTTTTAGCAGAAATACAAGACAAATCTCAAGAACTGTCACTAGAATTGAGTTAGGAAACTTATTAGAGAACTTTAAAATAAACATCTTAAGCAAAATCAGTAACCAGTTAGATACCCTAAAATTGAAAAAGAAACAAGAAGAAGAGACTATTTTAACAATCTTTTGTCTTAGATGTCGAAAGAATCATGGTGAGAAAGAATGTCCATTAAATGTCATAGAAGTCTGTGGATTTTGTACACTAGAACACCCCACATCTGAGTGTCCAACTTTTCTTGAAATACAATCCATGTATAGGGGAGGAGGAGTCTCACAAGAACAATCATACCCTTACAGAAGACCTTGGAGAGAACAAAACCCCAATGCATTTTATGACCCTAATGCACAGCATCAACAACAACAATGGAGTCCTCCCCCAATGACCTATCCACAATGGACACTTCAACAAGCTCAAACTCAACCTTGGAAACAAGGTTGGAGGGGGCCTGTGTATGGGAATCCCTCTTACCCTACATATCCACAATATCCTACAAACATTTCCTAATTACTACCTAGATTTAACCCACCATAGATGCAAGATTTACTCCCACCTCCTATACAACAACAATTTACAACCCCCTTGAACCCTAACTAGCAACAACAAGTGCCTATAAATGCCAATCAACAACCACAAAACCAATCTTCCCACAACCCTCTGAGACCAACAACAATCCCTGCCTAGGCAATCTCTAACCCCAATAATCGACCCACCCACCCTGTGTAGAATATAGAATTTTAAACCTTTCCCACCTATGAAATTCAACTACGATCAGGGAAAACTGTAAATCAATCAAATCCTGGAGTAGTAATTCAGAAAGAAAATGATAATCATTCTAAGGAAGAAAACACTCAAACCACCCTTGTAGAAGAAGAGACTTCCCCTCCTATTCCAATCACTTCCCAGTCTATACGAGTACCTCAACAATTTAATCTTCCACCCTACCCCGAAATACTATTAGTGAAGAAACTTGACCCACCCTTGCACAAATATATAGAGGATGAATTACAAAATGTATGTATAAAAATACCTCTACTACAAGCCATTAAGGATATCCCATATATGCCAGAATCATAAGGGATCTTTTCCTTAAGAAACCAAGAAGGAAGAATAAGGAACCTCCCCTTGTTTAGGTGGTGGGAAAATCATTTGAATTTATTTTTGAAATGCCATACACATATAATGACCCTAGGAACCCAGTAGTCACTGTTGAAATTAATGTTATTTCTTTACCAAACACACTCATTGATTTGGGTGCAACAATTAATGTAATGTCTTTTGACACTATGAAAAAACTCCTTCAAGCCAATCTCATATACCCCATTTCAGATAGTCAATGCGTGTCTCCACTTGTCATAGTTCCCAAGAAAAATGGTAAGTGGAGAATATGTGTAGACTTCAGGGAGTTGAACAAAGCCACCCATAGGGATTATTTTCCCTTACCATTTATTGATCAAGTGTTGGATACCTTGTCCAGAAAGAATTATTTTTCGTTCCTAGATGGTTTTAGTGGTTATAACCAAATACAAATAGCACCCGAAGACCAGGAGAAGACCACTTTCACCTACCCATGGGGAACCTATTCTTATAGGGTTCTTCCTTTTGGACTTTGCAATGCCCCAACCACTTTTGAAAGGGTTGTCATAGCCATTTTCTTGGACTTGGCCAATGATTGAGTGGAAGTCTACATGGATGACTTTAAATTCCATGGAAAAGACTTCCAGGAAGCTTTGACCAGTCTATAAAAAGTATTGATTAGGTGTAAAGAAACTAATCTTCCCCTAAGTAATGAAAATTCAAAGATGATGCTCACTGAAGGTATTGTTTTGGGACATCACATCTCTGGTTCTAGAATGAGAGTTGATCCGACAAAGATTCATATTATCACACAAATCAGAATACCTTCCTCACAAAAGGAAGTTCGCATCTTTTTAGGGCATGTTGGCTACTATAGAAGATTCATTCCCAATTTTACAAGACTAGCTACCCCTTTATTCAAGTTATTATCTAAAGAAGCCAAATTTAAGTGGGTTGATGAATGCCAGATATCTTTTGAGTTTCTAAAACAAAAATTGTCAACTACCCCTGTATTAAGAGGACCAAATTGGTCCCTTCCTTTTCATATCTGTACTGATGCCTCAGACATAGCCCTTGGGGTAGCTCTTGGACAAAGGGAAAATCAAATGCCTTATGTTATTTACTTTGTCAATAAAAATCTGTCTCTAGCTAAAGTTAATTATACGGTCACAGAAAAATAATTGCTAGTTGTGATCCATGCTATCAATAAATTTAGACACTATATTACAGGATATCAAGCTTTTGTACACAGTGATCATTCATCCATCAAATTCTTAATGAACAAACCTATAAAAAATCCTAGAGTTACAAGATGGTTGTTGTTATTACAAGAATTCAATATCAACATTATTGATAGACCTGGTAAGGATAATCTTGTGGTTGATTTCTTATCTAGAATGATTCATCTAGGAGATAACGCACTAGTAGAAGATAACTTTCCTGATGAAAATTTGTTTTCTATTTCTACATTCACTCCTTGGTATGCAGATGTAGCTAACTATCTTGTGATAGAGAAGATGCCTCATAAATTGTCTCCTAGAGAAAAATAGAAAGTAATTCACCTAAGTGAAAACTACAAGTGGCACGATGATTGCCTCTACAAAACAGGACCAGATTTGGTAATCAGGAGATGTGTAAGGGAAGATGAAATTCATCATATTTTCCAAGCCTTCCATGATGGGCCTTATGGAGGACACTCCATAGACACGAGGACTGCTTATAACGTTCTGCAATCTGGTTATTATTGGCCTCATATTTTCAAATATGCTAAAACCTATGTATCCAATTGTGATGAATGCCAACGAATGGGTAAGCCTACTACACGAGACCAAATGCCACTTCAAGCCCAAGTAGTCATTGTGCCTTTCGAGAAATGGGCATTTGATTTTTTAGGGCCCATTAACCTTGCATCTAAAAAGAAAATGTACATACTTGTATGTACTGAATATGTGACTAAGTGGGTTGAAGAAAAATATTTACCAGCTGCAAGTGAACAATCAGTGGTAGATTTCCTTTTTAATGACATCTTTACTAGATTTGGTGTACCTCGATAAATTGCGACTGATCAGGGAACTCAATTTACCTCTAATCTTGTCAAAGCTATTACAGAACAATACCAAATTAAACACAGGAAATCTACACCCTACCATCCACAGGTAAATGGACAAGTAGAATCTACCAACAAAGTTATTGAGTCCATTCTTACCAAAAACGTATAACTACACCACAAGGACTGGGATGATAGATTACTACAAGCCTTATGGGCTTATAGAATCACCTGGAGGAATACAATAGGACATACACCCTACGAGTTGGTGTATGGGAAGTAGGTACTTCTCCCCATAGAATTCCAGATCAAAACCTTCAGGACTGTAGTACAAGTTGGCATGAACTTGGATGAATCCTAGCGACAAAGACTCTTGCAGCTTAATGAGTTGGAATAAATTAGGCAGGAAGCACTTCAAAGAACCACCCTCATTCAAGAGCAGAGAACAAAATGGCATGAAAAGTATCTCAAAAATAAAAAAATTCAACAAGGAGATTGGGCCTTGTTGTATGATAGCAGATTCAAGAACTTCAAAGGTAAGTTAACTACTCATTGGATGGTACCTTACGAAATTGACGCTATCTATGACAATGGTTCAATCAAGATAAAGAAAATTGACGAACAATAGACACCACTACTTGTGAATTGTTACCAGTTGAGAATGTATAACAAACCCCTATCAAAAGAGGAATTTTTGACTTGTATACTACAAAATTCAGATATGCAGGTGATCAGTAAGGAAGAAGACCTTCCTATTGATCCACATTGATTAATTGGTTTATTTTTAAACTTTTGTACATAGGTGTGGATTGTGTTTTGTTAATAAGTTGAAGGTAACAAGGGATTCTTACCTCCTTTTGTTTTACTTTTGCATTTTATCTTTGTAAGTATATTTATATAATTTATTTGATCCTTCAAGAACTTACTAAACATCAGTTTGTAGGCATCAACAATACTCTGTTCTGCTCCGGTACCAAAAATCATGTTCTGGTCCGGTACCAACAGTCCTGTGTTGGTCCGGTATCAGAATTTTTTCCTTATATGGTACTATCAGAACACATCACCTAATTGACAAGGAATGCTACACATATTTCAAAATCTTATGTCAATTAATATGAAGTATGAAGCCATGCAATAACCACTTAAGATGGAACCAAGAAGCCGAATGCATCATCAAATGGTCGCCCTTATGAAGAAATAATTTCTTTTGGTTATGTTGCTAACTAAAGGGAAGTATCTTTAATTTCTTTTGGTTATGTTGCTAGCTAAAAGGAATAATTTCCTTTGGTTTTGTTGCTAGCTAAAATGAAGAATTTTTAATTTCTTTTAGTTCTGTTGCTAGCTAAAATGAAGTATTTTAATTTCTTTTGGTTCTATTGCTTGACAAAGAAGACATAATCTTTACCTATGATTGTTAAAAGAATCATGCTTAATCTTCTTTAAAGTCTAGAGGTTTCCTTTATCCAGTATTTCAGCATGATTAAAGGGATAAAAACTATATTAGCCTACAAGTAACTATCGCACCCTAACTAGACTTCAATAGTATTCATTGGATTATCTTTTCTAAAGAGTAACATATAAGTATATGAACACTCTCTGTCATGGGCATGCTAGGAAAACTTTTATGGAAGAGGATGTATCAGTACCCTAAGGTGACTTTAGGTCATTCTCTTATGGACAAACTCAGAAAAAATTATACATCTGGATCTAATGTGCAATACATAATTTTATTTTTCCTTTAGACAAATCTTTAAAGACATCCAAATAAGAGAATATACCTTCCAACCCAATACCATCCCATGCTGTAAAAGGGTTTTCAGACGAGCCTCCCTTGTCACCATGCAAAAGCACTCTTTAATAAAAATCAAAATAGGTGACTATGGACAAGAAGCCTTTGATGGGAAAATGGTTTAAGAGACGAACCCATTGGGATACTGAACAGGTCTATTGGCATCTGGTACCGATCTATGGTATGACTAGGCAAACCCATCACAGTACTGAACAGGCCTGTTGGCAATAGGGCATTCTTCCTAGGGAAGGGATGTCTCTCACTAATTATCACAACAACCTCACTAGAGTACTAAACAGGTTGTTGGTAGTGGGTTCTGGCTGAGAAATGTCTCATCTATACTTAACTGATTGAAAAATTCACTTTTGTCATATAAAAAATGAACTCTACAAGCAAAGATCATTGTTGACATTTATGAGATACAAACTCTAGATTAACAGACAAGACAATTACTACAAGAAAATGTCGATTTGAGAATTACCCTAAGTCAACTTTACCGATATGACATCTAAAGCCTACATTACCTAAGAAGGAAACTTCTTAAGAGTGGATCCCTAACTAGGGAGTATAATCTACTTATACTATGAAATTTATTCATAACATCTAATGATAGTAAATCTTTGAAGCAAGTTAGGTTGGATCTGTTCTTCTGGAAAAAATATAAACACCTCCTTGTCTTCACTGCTAAATGCTACCCTTGTTAATAAGTCATCAAAAGAAAGGAAATTTCAATTTTTTAGGCATGTGATCATATGCTAGGTGATAAATGAACTTTTGGAATTTGATTTGGTTTCTTTTCTCTTATCATATTTTCTCCATTATAATACATAGTGTTGAATCTTCTTGCATAAGGATATGCAACATCCTTAGCATGGGGGAGGGTCAAAGAGCTCTTTTCGGAACTTTTTTTTTCAAACTCACACCTCATCCTCAGAAACCAACAGGTTCACCCTACAACACTACAAAACTAGACACAAAAGAAGACAAGCATAGAATAAAGAAGTTTCATGAAGTACAGGAAATTCCGGTACCAAGCTTCCAGAAAACTCCAAACTAAAAAGATGAACTCTGACAATCTGCAAGCTTCAAAGACAAAGGCAGTCACATATGCTATGGGTATTGATTATACAATGGTAAAAACAAAGGTAACATGGTATTATTTATTCTCCTTTACTTATAAAACTACAAGAGGTATGAAAACGTACACTAGATCTTATGACCTTAATATTAAAACCATGCACCTAACTATCACTTCCCTCATACCCATATGCCTAAACTTAATCAATCCTCTCATCACATAAGCGCTTGAAAATGATTGAAGGCAAAATCACATCAAAAGTGTGAATATGGAGCATGTCTAGTAATGATGAGCCACGATTCAACATCAAATTCACCACTCAAAAGTCCAATCACCTCTCCCAAACAACAATCATGATTTGACACCTAACGTTTCGTCCCCATCATTAAACTAATGGTCAAAAATGAAATGGCTTATCTGCATGGCGAAGCCATCTAGATGAGCCTCATCTTGTCCTAATTGTCCTTTACGACATCTTTACTTAAACTTTCCATCTGAATTAGCAACGCCATCACCATAGTTTTTTCTCCATGACCAACTTTTCTCCAGTTTCGAGCTTACTCCTCCCTGTGATCTCCGATACCAAACCCTTACCCTCATCCGCTAACTAAATCCTTTTGTTACAACCCGATTTTTTTTCTCACAGTTTATAAATATGATTGTAAGTAGACATGAGCCGGTCTTCCAGATTTATAGATAGACCGAGGAGTTCCTGTTGGATGATGTTGTCATTGATGCCAATGGTTTGATTGATTGATGTCATGATTGATGTCAAGTGATTGATTGATGTCAAAGGATTGATTGATTGATGATTTATTTAATATAATATGTATTGTCCTTGATGAGAATGCATAGATGAAGATGGATCAATGAGTTGTCATTGATACATGATGAAGATGGATCGA